>CM025141.1:22692499-22704099 GCA_013467495.1 Gossypium gossypioides
TTTTTGTTATTTACTAACTAGTATAAAGACAATTATTATGTCGAAGAATGTAATCATTTCAAATTTTTATTCGTAATTATTGTATATTTGTTTGTTAGCTTTGTTATCCCATAAATACAAAAAAAAAATAAAAAATTGAAATGGTATGTCCAAAGGATTATTTATCAAAATGGTACGTTTGGTAGAAATAAATTACCGAAATGGGTCGTTTGCTTAAAAAAACCCGAAATGGCTTATTTCCTTCAAATTTTTACGGTGATCCATTTTGGTATTTAATAATTTTTTTTGGATTATTGTGGTAAAAGAACTACATTTTACAAATATTAAATATATGTTACGTAATAAATTTTAATTAATTTTCTTGGATTATTGTGGTAAAAGAACTACTTTTTACAAATGTTTAAGATATGTTATGTAATAAAAAAATTGTTATTGGGATAAAAAATGAAAATAAATAAATTTATGAGATTGTTTTGAAAAAATATGTGTAAAAATATTACTAATTCTTCAAAAAATAACAAAACGATACAAAATTCATTTTCGTTATTTGTTAAGGCGATGATTAAATTTTTTGCGTGAAACTGTAGATATCAGAATGACTTCTTTGATCACAGAAATAGATCACACATCAAATACGATTGATTTATCGGTAATAAAATTATTATTTGTTATCCAGGGGTCACCTTATAAGCTTGCACATAATTTTTTTATTTAATTGGTATACATTAACTATTACGGTTGAATATGTGGTCAGGGTGAGCTTTCTTACCTCATTCTGAGGGGTCGTGTCAATGGTGTGGGTTATTTGCCGGATGAACATATTATGTCATACTTGGAGGCATTTGGATTTAGATCGGCGACATTGATCCACATGTTTGATTTTAAGTACGACTTGATCTCCACGTTGGTCGAAAGATGGCGCCTAAAATCCTACACTTTTCATTTGTCATGTGGGGAGTGCACCATCACGCTGGAAGATGTTACATTGTAATTAAGGCTTCCCATCGACGGTTTTGCGGTCACGAGTTATAGTTTATTGTCCGATTCGGAGACCCTTTATGATGACTTACTGGGGCGCTTGCCTGATGTTGGTGATGATAAATTAATGACTTCGAGATTTTCATGGTTGAAAGAAAATTTCAAATATTTACAGAACAATGCCACTGGACGAGATTTGATGTACATTGCTCAAGCATATATAATGCATTTCATAGGGGGTACTCATGCCAGATGCAAACAACAATAAGGTCCACTTAATGTACTTGCCCCTGTTGTAGGATTTATACACTGCTCGTTCGTATAGTTGGGGCTCAGCAATACAAGCTACATTGTATCCATCCAACAAAGCATCGTGTCGTGGACATAGGCGGTTGCTTAGTATTGCTGCAATCATGGGCACTTTATAGGATGCCATTCTTGGCATTAGTTAAGCGTCAACCATATGTCTTCCCACTCGTCAATAGGTGATAAAAATTAACCATCACAACAAGAATTTTGCTTTGTCTAATATGGAAATTTGTTCAAACAAGTTTAAATTTTTCATAGATGGAGTACTCCTCCGAGTATCAGGAGGTCGTATACATTTCCCCTATAGCGACAGATGATCGAAACAGATGCCGGGGCCAGGGTAATTATTAGTTAATATTCAATACATGTTGTTAATTCTACCAGACCCTCCATGTTATTTTAATCGTGTTATTAACTCCATGTTATTAATTGTGCAGTTCATCTAGATGCTGTACTCATTATCGGATATTACGCGAGTTCTTCCCCCGTCCGCTCACATCCACTCACACTTGTGGTGCATTAATGTACCATTGCTGAATTTCCAAATGGTCAAGTGGTATAATAGGGATCGTGTATTGCAACGATTCGGGTGCGTCCAACCTATTCCATATCCTTTACGGAGATTGGGGGCTGATGGATTATGCATTTGATTTGCGCCCCTCACAAAAGTACATTACCTAGTACATGGCATGTGAGAAACCTTTTTTATTTGGTGGGCAAACGATGCTAGTCCCTCTACACATGGAAAGAGTAGGGCACCTCTCCCACTGCGTGCGACAAGATCCTCCTAGACCCGAACCGGAGCTCGAATCGGACCCCGTCCATGATCAGTCGTATTTATATTCTAGGGGTTGTTCTTATCATCTGAACTTGGGGGGCAATAATTATTTTTCGGGCTCGTCACACTACGCATATTAGACGAAAATTACCGGTTCCAGTTTAAATCATCTGGATCTGAGATCATCTATGATGTTTGATACCTTTAGCCTAAACCCACCCGAGTACTCAACCCCCAGGGCAAACCTTCGAGACATACGATTTCTCAAGTATGTTTAGCACACCCTAAGGTTTCCCGATGGAAGCCCTGAACGATGACATCTGCGAGCACCCTCAACGTGAACGTCGACCGCCGCAATGGTATACCCCTAGGACGACACCTTCTAATTATCAATTTTAGAACTTGTAATTATATTTAGTGCATGTAATTTGTAATTTAAATTTTCAAGATTGTGTTAATTTTGTTTGAATTAATTTATTAAACTATAACAAATGCTTGACTTAATTTTGTTTGTATTAATTTATTAAACTATCACAAAGGCTTGACTTAATTTAAAATTTTGACCTAATTAACACAACTTTTCCATCAATTTTTTTAACAAACCATTGTTTTTTTTTTTTTTCTGAAAATAATATACATGCTAAAATATAAATATGAAAATGCCATCACATTTAGAAAAAAATTATTATAAGCCTAAATAGGGAGAAAACAGTTTGGTCATATACCACCCGATCGTGACGATTGTCCAATATAGTAGGGTAGATGCGAGTATTTACTCCGGTTTTAACCAACTATTCTGTACACGCCATAAAGTTTACCGTTAGTTTTCTCCCCCATGTCTATTTCATTATGGATCCTAGTGACTTGCAGACGACCTTTGGCTTCATACGTAACCCCTTGTCCAGGACAAGCTTGAAAGTCAGCGAAGGCAATTCCCATGTAAATAGATCACGAAGGATGGGGAACTCGTTTTCCCAAACACACAATGTGCACTCGAGAGTGTACACCTCATGATATATTGTTCAACATTGATTGAGGTGCGAGCACAAGTTGTAACAACATGCGCACAGGGGTAATGAAGTGACTAGAACCTCCCGTAATTGCACCGTTTGTTCCAGAGATCAACTCCATAGGACCTAGGTGGGATACCTGGTCGACAACCGATGACTCCGTAACTCGAAAAGTTTTAAACTGTCAAGAATATATTTCTACATTCATTGACCTCGATCTCTGACTGGTCGCATCCATTGCCTTCTTGATATCTTCGAAAAACACGTGTCTGGCCTCTATTGGTTGACTTGTTTCAACCCCATTCTTGACATCAAGGTAGCCAACCTGTAGAACGTAGTCGAGAACATAGATGAAATCGGAAGATGTCATGTTTTTCTCAACACGGAGTTAACCGCCGTTGCCAGGTTGGTTGTCATTTGACCATATTGAGCCCCGTTATCGAAACTTTAAGCCTATTTCCATGACTCCAAAGTGCCCAACCACTTTCAAAAAAGAGTATTCGTTTCACATTACATGTCACCCTCAAGTATGGTCATCCTTTGCTTGAAAGGGTGTGGCTCTAGCTCGTACGCTGTGTATGTATTAAGAAAATACAAGTTAGAGTATGCAAAATTAATTTGTTAAAGTATCATAAACATTTAAAACATATGTTGAAACTAAATTTTACCAATTTTCATAACTTGTCTCTGCCAATCTGCATTCTTGTAGTCTCGATGGAAGTTAGTCGCGATGTGCCGAATGCAATAAACATGTCACATCCCAAAATTGGGCCTAGAAGTTTCAAGGGTAAAATAGGAATTTTAGCTCATATGTGTTCGAAATTTCATAAGCATGATAACCGTTAGTGTTTTCGACAATGGCTTTTAGAAAATCAAATCAAATTTTGAAAATGAGCTTTAAAGACCTTTAATTTTGAAAATAGGACTGAGTTGTAAATGAGTCAAAATTGTGAGTTTTTAAGAGGTAATTAGACCAAATTTTAAAATTCAACCTAAAACACCCTGATTCTCTAGGTTGTTTCATGAAAGCTCTTCCCCATATTTTTATGCTGTCCTTTTGTTCTCCCAACTCTCCCATTCAATTTTGATTTCTAAATCCAAATTTCCTTTGACTTCTATCATTTTTTAAGCCATAAACCTCTATAGAAACCAAGAAAAACACCATTGATTTCTCCATTATCAATCTTGTGGGTTTTCGAGTTTTCAACTAAAAGTTTATTTTTCTTGCATTGAAGGTAATGGTTCGATTCCCTATTTGTTTTTAAATGATATCTAGTCTTTAACATAGAATTTTTAGTCATTAAATCGTATGTTTTAAGAAAAAGTTAAAAATTGAGTCATTAATGGTGGATTTTGGGACTTTGAATGAAAACATGGATTCAAAGTGTTTTTCAACTTGTTTTAACATGATTAGAAGGGTTCTAAACTTACTTTGAAGTTTCATTAAGGATTTCTCAAGTTTTAATGAGTTTTCGTCATAATAGCCATTGTATGTTGAAATTTTTTGATACTATAAATTGAGGGATTTTGTGTAGTTTAAAGGTTAGGAATTAGTTGTAGATGAATACATAAATGAATGGAATTTGTTTCATGCAAAAAGATTATTAAGTGTAGATCGAGATATTCGAATTCTAAGTTTTCTATGTCGAAGGTTTTGGTTACAAGAGAACTTAGCTTAGGATTATGTTTTTTACTATTTGAGGTAAGTCATTGGCTGATTGTTGGTTGTGTATTTGTGTGGTTTGTCTTGTTGAAGCATCGAAGTCGATAGGATCTTCAACGAGTAGAGACAAAGGCAATGAAATGCTTGTTTGAGCTTTCGGCTACTTGGCGAAAGTATATTCGGTGAGTGACTTGGAATCGCTGCTTATGGATGATTCATTGTGTAAATTGGGAATTTAGAGGTAGCCTAAACCCCTACTCTAAATTTTGAGTGTAAGTTTTCTTATACCAAGATTCATTGTGATATATGTACGCTTGTGCAAATGTGGAAATATAAATAAATATGTGATGCTATGACATGTGTTATAAGCTTGTGATGACGGTTGTGAAAGTGGATATATGGGCATGTTATTCATGCCAAGTGACAGTGATTATATTGTGTTAATAATGTGAACATGTAGTGAATATGTACGGAAATTCGGTATGTAACGTGTGATAAAATTGTGGATATTTTGGCCTTATGACTTTGTGAGACCGTTGGATATAGTTTGCATGCCATAGGATTGTGAGTACTCACATTTGTGTTGTGATTTTGGGGTATTGAGGCCCATGATAGTTTAGGAGAGATAAGGAAATATGAGCTAGGCTCCATTCACCAGGATATGTTTGTTGTGTTGGAGAATGTTAGCTATACGCTTCACTTTTGGGACATGTTCGACTTATGAGTCATTTTGCGTGTTGGATATCCGTGTATCCGATGAGTAGTGTTAGTGCCCACTTTTATTTTTCATAACCTCAAGTGCCAAATTATCATTATTTATGACTGCTATGTAAAGTGATATATGCTTAAAAGCTAATGTGATAACCATGAAAATGAACTAATATGTTATGCATGAGTAAATATAATATGACACTAAAGTTGGGACTATTAAATTATGTTATACAGTTGTTGTTAATGCATGATGACTTGTTTGCCATGTACTTATTATGAGCATTCACTGAGTTTCCTAAGCTTATCCACTCATTTTAAACCATAGCAGATAAGTAGTGCCGGTGTGAGCAGTCTAGTCTTTGAGGGGTGATCCAAGCCAAAACTTTAGTAGCTAATTGTAGGTGTTTATTTGATTATTTATGTTTTGGGGAATAAAGACAATATGGTAGATTATATGCTATGATTATCAAGTTGATTACATGTTTATTTTGCTTAGAACCTATAGACTTAAAGTATGTTTTATTGGTTTCTTGCTTAGTCATGATTATGATGTTTTGGACTGATATTTCGAACTTTTTTGTGTTCATTTGACGAGGTGAATGATGCATGATGTTTGTGTTTAAGTTGGTATGGATTATGTGCTTGAAACTGCTATATTACTATGGTCTAGAGTAGCAGAGGTATCGATATTAGGGTTTTAAAAATGATACCTCTTTGATTTTCGAAAGTGCAGGAAGTCAGTTTTGTAAGTTGGTATTGATATTTTATCACGAATATTTATACTCGGGGTAAAATTTATCGATACTTTTCCAGTGGTATCAATAATTTTCGAGTCTTTGGTTTTTAAACGAGAAATAGTAATTAGTTTTGGTATCGATTTTCCAAGTGGTATCAATACCACTTGAGAGAAATATCGATACCATACCTTCAGTATCGATACCTATGTAACTATTTTCAAAATTTTTCCAAGTGGTCCTAATGCATGTTTAATGTTATTTATATGTTCACTCGATTTATGCTCAACATGTTTTAATTATAAGTAGAGATTGTATAACTTATAATTCATACGAATGATAAATAAAGAAGATGTTTGTTTAGTCATATGACAATGTGTATTGTTTATGATGCGTGACAGTGGTGTAGTGTCCTAGTATTCGGGCTTGACGACCAGACTAAGTATAGAGTGTTACAATATGGATCTCCACAAAACACTAGTACGCCTAATTACAACAATTATTCTCTTCCCTTTATCGGATATGATGCAAATATTGTCCTTCCTAACTACATATGTCTACAACTTATCAGGAAGAATTCCCATGATTTAAGGTTCTCCTTGTCCATGATGGCAAATGCTATCGAGAGTAAGAGCAACCACAATAAGTAGGATTTACTGTATTTTCCGTATAGCCAATTCCCATCAACCTGCACAATTGGCTTGTAGTGGGGAAATGCCTGTACGCATGGATCGAACTTCTAGAACATCCGTTGGAAAACTTTTCTTCTCGATTGTAGTTGGTCATTCGGGTCATAATAAGGTCGTGTCTACAACTCAATGATAGTCTCTAGAACATACTCACGTATAGCGACTATCCACCCCTATAGCTCATTGTACGACGTATCCCAATCTTCGTACAACTGCTCCATGGTTATTTTGTTTAGCTATCCATGCTTTCCAGTATGACACTCAGTACTAAAATCGCTCTTGCATTTTGGCAATTAGTACAGAAACAAGAATGATCGACATGTCTTTCACCATTGGCATGATGTACGTGCAGATAGTTTTGAAATCAAGTTTGCGGTGATCTTGTATCATATGTGTTGAAGTGCATGTGTGAGGCCTAACAAAGTTTCAAATCTCCCACATTTGCGACTTTTGGATAAATGCGGCTCGTACCTGCTAGTTGTAGCCTTCTGTCGACCTCCAACACTCCCCAATATACAATGTTGGTTTGGACACAGCGACTTTGTAGTCAACCGACACATTTATGCTATACCGCTTAATGACAAATACACACTCTTCCTTGGTCGCGAATTTTTGGTCCACGAACAACTCTTCACGTTCGGAATCTGCGGCCAACCATTGAGCATGTACTATATTACGGTACTTTGGGAACTCGGACACATGCACTGCATTGGGATCTATGTTCGACATGTGTGCCCAGGATCATTGCGTATTACAATGCCTCGATTCGGGTTAACATTTCCATCATCATTTGCGCCTTCGTCATCAATATCATTCGGGACCTCTTCTTAATCGAGATCACTATAGGCTTCAACCTCGTGATCAGAAAAACCATTATTATCATATACATCATCACCATCCGCGTTAGTCTCAATCACCATCGAATGTATTTGTAAATGAGGACCCAAGTTAATGTTCTCAAATGCAGGTGGAGCATTCAGATCGATGTCATTACCGCGTATAATCGATCGCCCATCAACGTACACTATCAAAACCACCGTACACGAATCTTGAACTCCACGTTCTTCACTCAATAGAGTGGAATCTTCAGCTGCCTCCACATCAACTAACCCAACAAACAACTGAATCGGCTCAGTTTGCTGAATCCGATCCCGACAATAAAGTGTGACCATTGTCTCCACGTCATCATCATCTACAAGTTCCATCTCGGTGAACTTTATAGGATTTGTCGAACTGGAAATTTGTAGAATAGTCTCGAGATCCTCCACCCACAATGTTTAACAACTTTTGCACGTATCCTCTCTTTCAAATCATCAACCGAGACATTTCTATTAAATCTCATTGCTATTTGTTGGCAACATCTAAATATACATTCAACTGTTGTTGTCTAAAGTTCTTCATCAAAATAAATGCATACGAAAAATTGATTATACATATTCAATAATAAATCTGTAAAAATATTTAAATATTTTATTTCAAAAAAATATACTGAAAAAAAACATAGATATACTAACCTTGAATTCTTCTCTGCTTTCTCTCCTTCTACAATCAAATTTGTTTCCCTTTTACTCTTCTCCTTCAAAAATGTTAAGAGAAACAATGCTTATAAATAATTTCAGATCACCAATGCCTCCTCTCTCTCACCCTCCACCAGTTACCCCATATTTTTGCACCAAAAATTACTAGTGTCGCCCACCTCTCTCTCTCCACCCCAAAAAATAAATTTTTTTATACTGGTACCGTCCATCTCTTCCCCTCCACCCTTAAAAAAATATATATTTTTAAAAAAAACACATCATTTTGTTACGATGTGTTAATGATTGTGTAAGGAAAAGTTTGGGTGCCGTCCATCTCTCTCTCTCCACTCCTTGGGACTATTTTAAACACCCAATTTTGGTAAATAATGGTATTGGTATACCATTTCAGTATTAAATTTTTTAAAATGTAATATACAGGTTAAAAAAAAGCCAAAAAAACTGGCTTTTCTGTCTTAGGGATAAAATCAATATTCTTTAGTAACTTAGCAACACCAATCTTTCTTCCGTCACTTGTTTTAATCCTTGGAAGTAAATTTCTCCTTTTTTGAGGCACAAAGGATAATAATGGAATGCCAACATAATCAGGATTGGTTTGAGCCTTCCCTTTTATCAGCTATCTTCTTTTGTGCAAAGGCATTTTTCATTGCCTTGGTTGTTGTTGCTCTTGCCAAGCATTTAGCTGCAACTACTGTAGGTTCAAAAACTATCTTAGTTTAACCGACAACAACCTCATCTTTTTGGATATCTATTTGTAACATTTCCTTAGGGGATTCATCAACTTCAAGCACTATCTCAATTTGAGGAATTCCCTACTACAAACCTTCAATGATCATCTTTAGAAATTTTCCCAGTTAATATATTATAGAATAAAATAATGCAGAGATATTTATTCATAATACCACTTGATCGCATGTCTCGTATTTATGGAATGATAATCATACTATCATATTCGAGTTCCCTTGCTTATGAAAAGATTCCATTATAATTCCATGAAATTTGTTACGCATGATCCCTTAAGAAGTTGCCCAAAACTAACAAAACAATGCCAACAGAAAATAAACAAATATGAGCAAAACAATTGCTATAATGAGTGGCAATCGATGTTTGCGACTAGTTACACCAACAATAAACAATATTTGTTTTAGTTTTTTAAGTTTCACATATTTCCATTTTCATATTTCAAAAATCAATTTTTATTTTTTAACCTGTTGGGATAAACTCGATTAAGTAACGAATAAGTAAAATAACAAAGAAATTGAAAAAATCGAACACAAATATTTTATGTGGAAAAACCCTTTCAAAGAGGATAAAAAACAACGGGTAAATATAATTTCACTATAACAAAAAAAAAACAAATAGTACAAGAGATAAAATTAAACCCCGAAACTCGAGATAAGAACCCTCAAAACATAAACACAAAATTATCTGAAAGCTTGTAAAAGCTAATATCTAAATGTGTAATGAGAATTTAAGTGGGAAACTAAAAACATAATTTAACTGAGAGAAGAAAAATCGAAAAATATGAGGTATAACTAGGCACCCTAAATTTATGATATAATTAGGCAGTTAAAAACAGTGTCACCTGTCATACGATATAAGTTTCAACATTTGATTAACTTATCGGAAACAATCCTAACGCAACTCAAGGTGCAAGGTGCAAGGTGCAAGGTGCCACTGAACAGACTTGCCAAGCTAGGAAAAATGCATAGCTAATCATCTTTATTGACTTGAGTATGGAAAACCACCTCGAAATATAAGTTATAATGCTAACTCACCGGGGCAACCAATCACCAAGAATATGTAAACAATAGCCTTTCATCATTTTAAGATTAATTTGATTTTTTATCACTATATAAATATAAATATAAGTGTGAGGTCTATTTCTTTTAATGCAATATCATAGATAAAAGATGAGGATAATACAGTTTAAATTCGTACAAAATATGCATTTGACAAGAGCTTTAAGCATAATTTCATTCAAGTGTGAGGTGTATTAATATAAATAAACTTTTTATTGAGAAATATATTGATATATAAATTGTACCATTTTTCAGTCAAATTATACATATTGTAATTAATTTTTTACCTGATTTTCTTGTAAATTTGTTTATTTGTTTCAATAATGTATTTAAAAAGGTTGATTCATTTAAATTTTATAATAAAAAAATAACTTGTGGAAAAGAAATGAAGCAGTGAATAAATGATGTCCCATGCTTGGGACTATCAGGCTTCCCTAAATGCCATATTTGGTGCTGGAAAATTCGGGTTCACTTTCGAAACTCAAAGCCAAACGCCAACGCTGCGGACAAAGTAGAAAGCTCCAAAATAAGGTTTTTCTGGTGTTGATTTATGATATGTCTGATGCTTTAACTGTTCTTCACTTGCTCTTGCTTTTTTCCAATCAAAACCCAACTCTCTCATCCTTCCCTCCCAGGTTTTACACTGTTCCACCTCCGTTCTCTTTCCTTCTTATCTTGTCATTGAAATCTATACACTTAACTTGTCTTTTCCTTCCTTCTAACTATAATAATATAACTAGTCAAACATTCTCTTTCCTTTCTTTTTCTGTCGTTAATTCCTTTTTACCTTAGTTGGTATTAATTATGTTCCCATACATTTTGATTGGGGGCAATGTCTTGTTAAATTGCAGACGCTAATAACTAAAAGCTCAAATTAACAAAGTCTTCCATTTTACGCAACTATTACCAGGTTTGAAGCACTCTTCAACACTCTTGCCTTAAATGCTCATGCTTGCCACTGTTTTGCTTTCTGTTTTTTTTGTTTTTATTCTTTTGGGGTTGTTTCCATAATTTATTACTGTTTTAGCAGATTTAGGAAGTTTACAAAGAAACAGGTTTTGTATTGATTTTCTTTGTCTAGTTCTTGCCATCAGTCTTTCTTAATGAATTAATGAATATATTTGCCGAGCCAAAATAAAAAAATAAAAGCCCAAAGAAACAGCAAATTCAGTTTGCTTCAGGAGCTGCAACCAGAATTCAAGGGTTCTTTATTTAGATTTGTCAGTTCTGATATCAACTTAAAAAAATCTACTCCACCTACTAAAGTGATTTCATAATAAAAAGTTAACCGTGTAAACCAAAAAAATAATTTCACACTAAACCAAAAAAAATAATTTCACACTAAACCAAAAAAATAATTTCACACTCAAATCAACCCAACTCATTATGAA
>CM025141.1:22825918-22846720 GCA_013467495.1 Gossypium gossypioides
ATATGTATGTGGCCTTATGATGGTTGATTTTGTAGTCTTTATGATGCTTAAATGATGAAAGTTGAAATGATATTTAAAATTTATGTTATGAGTTTTCCTTTGATATGCTTGAATTTGGTTATTTCGTATAGTTAATGTAGTTGACATTTATGGCTATTTGTGCTAATGCTTGTTAATGAACATTGAATGGCAAAATTTGTATAATGAGTGTGTCTATAATATGTGAACATTGAGATAAATGTTGGCATGAAATTGATTACAAGTTAGTTGTTTTGTGCCTAAATTTTGCATCTATAAAGTACATGTTAGTTATTATGATTGAGATGCCCTTTGGGCATATTGGTTGTATGAATATATGTCTTATTAATTTAACTTGGTTATGCGGAAAATTTATTGTAGATAAGTGCATGAATTAGTGAGAAAAATGACTTGGAAATGGCCTATTTTTTGTCCATACGGCCAGAGACATGGGCGTGTGTCTTAGCCGTGTGTGACACACGGCTAGGCGACACGGTCATGTGTCCCTTGTAGCTTTCTAAGGGCTACAAGTCAGGCAGTTACAAAACCTAGCACACAATCTGACACACGGGCTTGTGAGGCCATTTCAAAGGGAACACAGCCTGGCACACAGGCATGTGGCTTGGCCATGTGACCCAAGTCAAAGAGTTACACGGGCACGGACACAAGCTGGGACAGGAACGTGTGTCCCTACTTCAAATGTTCACATAGGCTGAGACACGGGTGTGTGTCTCAGCTGTGTGAGTCACACGGCCGTGTGACCCCTACAGTTTGGAAATTTTCATCTTTTCCAGAAAAATTCTTTATGCTCCCGATTTAGTCTCGATTTGTTTCTAATGTGTTTTTAGGGCCTCGAGGGCTCGTATAAGGGACAATATGCATGTTATTAATGGATTTTTTTTATGATTGATGTTGTGAAATATATGATTTAAATTTTTGATTATTTTGAACTATAATTTTGGTAATGCTCCGTAACCCTATTTCGACGACGGATACCAGTTAGGGGTGTTACACCATAGGTACCCCTCATTCGAGTGAGAAGTTTTAAGCTTTTTATTCACTATTTCAGTTTGAAGCATTGAGTCGTTATTTGGTTTGATAAAGTAGAGATTGTTTTCCATCCACCCATTACAGATTAAAGAATGATTTCTATGAATAACAATCCCTTTATTGAATGTCACGGTATAACCGTCATAAAATAAACATGCTATAGAAATTAAATTCCTCTTAAAATGAGGTACATAAAACACGTTCTTTAAAACAATCTTCCGAAAATTATCTAAGTGTAAAATAACTTCTCCCACTGTTCGGCTGAAACATAGCTCCCATCTCAAGTCCGCAACGAAAGGCTCCTGTCACGGAAACTTATCATTTCGTTGAACCCCTGTAAAGAAACACACACATGGTTAGTGGCTCAAGAATCAATAACCCAGTTGAGAATTGATTTTTCCATTAAGCAAGCTTCAACCAGATAGAGTTCCATACCTTTGCCCTTTTCGGCTAGGTAATCCAAATACTCCTTGCAATTTGATTTGAAACCCAATTTCCTATTGCAGAAGAAACATTTGATCTTTTTAAGATCTTTTGAATTCTTAGCCTTCTTCCTATGCACATGAGGTGTAACCAAAGACTTATTCAATTTCTTTTTTCCCTTAGCTTTCTGTTTCCCCTTAGAGGATGATGTGAATATAATTGGGTTGATTTCACACTAGGCCTTTCAAAGCTCACCCACATTACTTATGTGTTTTAGAGAATCCTCTTGATTAGGACTTAGATTCGATCGTTGGTGATGCTCTCAGAAATGTTTCTTTTACGGTTGTGGATTTTTCATATGTTTTGGACTTTAATGGACTTTATGACTATTTTTTACTGGGATTTTGTTTTGGGATAGACTATTGAACTGTGGCATGGGATTTTTTAAAAAAAAACTTTGGACATCGGATAATTTGCAAGTTCTTTCATTATGGATTCAATATTTTGGTATTTTCTTAATAAAATTGTTTTCCGCAAACTCAAGTTATTTAATTTGAATCTAAAGATCATCAAGTTGATTTACAAATATTAAACAAGGCTTTTTTCAAAAAATTATTAAAAACATCGTATTTAAGAGAAATACTAGCATATATTTTTCAAAGATTAAATGAACGTACTTCAACTCAAGTTTTCACCATATTTATGGCCCATGTAATTGTTTAGATTGGGCCGTAACTTTTAGGCCCGGTTTGAGGGGTTACATGCACCGTCCAAGTTGGGAGCTGAATAAGGCCCTTGAGAAGTATTCTAGGAGCTGACTTTTGGCCATTCCCATGCAAATTAAGTGTCATCATCCAACAAAGAAGTTGATGGCCTTTGAAGAATGGTTAGCCATTAAGCATCCATGTACACTCCTTCATTACATTAATGGCAACCACCATTTCCATTCTAAAGGTACATGGAAAGCTAAGGTCATTAGAGATGCATTTATTTCATGTATTTCAATTATGGCCGAATGTGGCCATTAGCTTACCTAGGACTTTATAAATATTTCGGTTATTTGTGTTGTAAGGGTTAATGAACATTTTTCTATTTGATGAGTTTATACTCTTTATTCTTTTCAAAACTTAACCAAACTTATCAAGAACTTGTAATTCTTGTGGCATTCAATCATTTTGATCTTATCACTTCCCTTCTCATCCCTTTCTGAAGTGTGGCGATCAAACCTTCCATCGTTGGTTCTTATCTTCATATAGGTAGCGGGTCACGATCTTCTTTAAAACCCAAACTTGTTAAACTTAACTTGTCTTTGTAGAAATCGGGTCACACTGTTATATAGTGTTCGTCCATTTCTGGGTCGAGTTTCATTTTATAAGTTATATCCTTTCTATCCTTTTATTTCATTACCTTTATACAATTCCAAGTCCTTAACATAAATTTTCCTATTTCTCAATAAAGTACCCGTTTAGATGATCGGGAATTCAAATTGTGCATCAAGTTCCAAACTCATAAGCAAGTTCACGTCACACATGATTTATCATTTATATACAAAACAATTCTTAATATAATCATAATTTATAAACATACATTTAATATGCAAAATTTTCAACTCAAATCATCTTAAACCAAACACAAAATTTATGGCACAACATAACTGAAGTTAGGACTATATGAGCCAACCTCATTTGCACAAATTAATGGCATAATTTAACAACATTTAAATGTACTTTCCAAGCGACATTGATAATGTAATAGCCCGCCCAGTGAAGTCTCTATATTTGGTTATTGTTTGGTGTATATATGGTAAAATAATAATAGATATAAGTAAGTAAAATGTTTGTCTTGGTGAAGTATAAAATTATGTCTATTGCGCCATTTGGCAAACTGATGTCCACGAAGCCAACTAAAAATTTGACAAAGGAAAGTGCACCTATCAATTAATAGTATAGCTACAGTGAGTAAAGATATTGTTCCCACGAGAACTAAAAGTACTAATAATTACTGTCTTTCTATGATTTAACTGACAAATTGGAGAGATTGATTAAAACTAAAATTAACTAACTTAATTAACTAAAGAACACAACAATGAACAAATCAGGAAAATAAACGATTAACAACCAAGAAGCAAAATAATACCGAGGAAAGAATCCACCTAGATTTCATCTGTCATTATCATCTGAATTAAACAATTTATTCACTTAGTACCTTGATCCGTAAAAATCCCTATATTATGCAAATATCTCTTTTAAGAGTAAGAGCAACTGACTCTAGGTTGATTAATTGAAATTTCTTTCTAATTGAAACCCCTGTTATCACATTAACTCGATCTATGGATCCCCCTATTAGATTTGATTCTAATTCGGTAGACTTATGTCGTCCTATTTCTAGAATTGCATGCAACTTGTCACATCCTATAATTTATTAATTTATGCACATGAATGAAAACAAGGAAGTGTTTTGACTTAGTGGTAGGAAGCTCCTTAGCTATCCTAGAGTTCCCTAGTTCAAATCCCCTTATTCTCATACTTTTTAATTAAATTTTTTGCACATATTTAACATGTGCATTTAAGCCTTGCCGTCCACCCCTATAGTTGCCCCAAATGGTGTGATTCTCTTCCTCCTTTAGCAAGTCAAACTTGCCATAAGTTGTGAAACACATCCCACTTTTCACTCCTTGTTTCACTCCATTGCAAAAATGTTGTGATACAATGAACCTGATCATGGTTGACCAAGCTACACACACCCTTGTCGTCCCCTACCCTCATTTTCACCATATTCTTTCATTTTTTTTTTCATTTTGCTTCATCTTCTTTCTCTCTCAAATTGAAAAAGAGCCACCACAAACTTCCTTTAATTTTTTTCTTCAACCACCACAACCAACCCTTTCACCACCATCAAATGACCTCCTAGCCACCTTAAACGCCGCCCTCTCACTCCTCTTCCCTTCCACTACTGTGCGTTACTGTGACCGCTACCGCAAACCACTGTGGATCTTCTCCTCCTCCACCTATTTTTGTTCTCTTCTCTCCTTTTTTCTTCCAAAATTTGGTGATCAAACCCTCCTCCCTTTTATATTTTTCTCACCACTGTCAAACTGCCACTCAACCGTTGCCGGACCGCCGCCGCTGGTGATCAAAATTTTTTCCTTTTTGCTTCATCTTTCTTTTTTTGATTCCGTAGTGAATAAAACTCATAGTTTCTATCGCTTTATTTATTATTTTTAGATCACTCAAAATCATCGATCTCATTCCATTCTTGATCCTTCGATCATCTCATATTAAATCAAATGTAAATAAGGCTGTTCGATTCATAAATCCTTCATTTAGAAATACCATGGTTGGTCGAATGGTATAGTGTTTTATTGTTGTTGAAACATTTCATTATCATAGTACTAATGAGATTTTGTATCAATTTGAAGGACCAAACGACGCCAACCCAAGACATCCTTAATGAGTTGACGAGTACATAAAAACCAAGTCTCGATTTAAGGGTAACTGATGGTGAGAACTATTTTGAATGATTAAAACTTTAAGTATTAAAACAAATCCGATAAATTTATAACTAAAGAATGTGTTTGGTGCAATAGGTTCATCTACCAGCTTAGATCCAAGCGAAACCTCTTCTAGTAGGATTGTGGCCATTGGATCTACAGTTTAAGGTGTGGGATCTAAATCTTCAAGTTGAGTATAATCTGTCATTATTTTATTATTAAATAAAAAGCTATTAAATAATTATTTGAGAGTACACTAAGTACTTAAAGCGGAATTGAAAAACTCATCAAAAGGGAAATTCTAAGTAAGTGTTCCTAAAAATATTAGTTCATGAAATCTGTGATTCATGATGTGTTGATGTATGTGATGATGACATGTGTGCAATCTCATCTCTATGTTATGTGATACATGGCTTAATTGATATGTGATGATTTAAATATGTGTTATATATACATGTGTGTAATGAGATCCATGATTTAATATTAAAATATATTAAAGCATGCAAAAGTGAATAAAAAGGGAATAATATATGAGCATCTTTACATGCAAATGTGTAAAATTAAGAAATATGTGTTAAGTGAGGCTATGAGCATGACTACATGCGAAAAGTGATTGAATGTTTTAAATTTGAAAATGGCATATCACATGCATGGGGCGGGCTTTGTGAAAGGTGGAAGTTATGTAGCAGTTTATCTGTGATTATGTGGCCGTTATTGGTAATTATGTGGTGGCTTGTCCACAATGTGTTATGTGGTCTTTTATCAGCAATTATGTGGTGGTTTGCCCATAAATTGTGTGTTATTGGATGGACGGGTTTCGGGGAGCTCGATATTGGTGTGTAGCGGAGATCGGTAGGAAAATTCTTCAAAATGAGCATTGTTACATAAGCATGTCTCGATATACTCATGTATGTGTGTTGGTGATGATATGAGATTTTCGTTAAAATGATATATATATTGAAATGGATGTGTTTAATTGTTGCGTCGAAATGCATGTTATAAATATTATGTAATGATCTGACACTAAGCCTTTTAAAGCTCACACACATTACTTGTGTGTTTTAGATAATTCTAGTGGTTAGGACTTGGATTCGGTCATCGAAGGGGCTCTCGGAATAATGGTTTCTTGGTTTTGGATTTTTAAGATAATTTGTGACTTTTGTGGACTTTATGATTATATTTTAGATTTTATCATGTAGTAAATTATTGAACTATGGCATGGTGTTTTTCGTTTTAAAAACTATGGACATTAGACTTTTTGCATGAACTTTGATATGGATTAAACGTTTTGGTGATTTCTTAATTAATTCCATTTTCTGTAAATTCAATTTATCGGACACGACTTTTTTATGATCAAACCAACTTTTTACAAATAATAAGTTTTCTTTCGACGTAATGTTTTACAACATCATATAAAAAAGGGAATATTAGAATGCATTTTCAAAGACTATATCCATTTATTTCAACTCAAAGTTTTTGCCATTACTATGGCCCACGTAATCTCTTGGATTGGGCCGTAACATCTAGGCCCGGTTTGAGGGGTTACACAACTCCACTCAATTATGATAAATCTACTCTTAAACAAGGTCTATTCCTCCTTTGATTCAAGCATATCAAACATGGATTAATAGTCTAGAAATATTAAACCAAAAATTAAGCACACATAATTGAGAACAATATCCAAGTATTTATTACGTAAAAATAGAAATCAAATAACATAATCCATCCTAAGGTTCATCTCCTTGGGTATTTGAAAAATTAGTTCATAATCGTAAATAAAAATATTCAAAAGACAGTAAAACCACAAGAAACAAAGTAACCCATAATAAACTTCAAATGAACCAAGAGGAGATCTTCAATCTTGATGGAAATTTGCTTCAGAGTCGCCTTCAATGCTATTTTTCGAGTTGTTTTCTTGAGTATTTTATGATGACTTACTCCCCTTTCTTATATTTGTCATATATAGGTCTTAGAATGCCCGAAAAACCTAAAAAACACACTTTCTCGTAGGTTTGGAGTGCAATTTGTAATTTCCACACGGTCGTGTGTCCAGCCCATGTGGAATGGCTCAGCCCGTGTTGAATGGCTCCTAAAACTTGTTCCTTTTTTTCCGATGATCATTCATTTTTCACTCCCAAGTGCTCTCCTAAGTATAGAAATATGAATTTAAAAGATTAAAAGCATAAAATTCACCATTTTAAATCGAATAATCATCCAAAAATGCATTAAGAATGAGGCTAAAACATGGTACTTTTGGCATTTATCAAATATCCCCACACTTAAGCATTTGCTTGTCCTAAAGCAAAATCTTCAACCCACATTCAAATTAACTTTTCTTAATTTTTCATTTTCATCAATAATGTTTCAAGATAATTCACAAACAATCATGCGTTGGAAACTCAATCAAAAGGACACTGAAGAATAAAGCAGTCTAAGTGGAAATTTTTAAAGTGCAAAACCGTAGGTGTCTCCCCTTATCTAAATAATTACCTTAAATTAAAAATCAACAAGAATTGACATCCTTACTAAAGATTCCCTTAAATCACTCAAAGTGTTTAAGGCTCATGTAATATGCACTCAATAGTCGAAAAAGAAATGTCATTACCATAGGCTTGCTTAAAAATCAAATTTCCACCACTATAAAATGAGATGACACACCAATCAAGATGTCTTTAAAAGGTTGTAATAGAACTTAGGTTAAGGGTATGGAAAAGTTCAGAAAAGTCAGTTATAATCGAGATTGATTTGATAAGTTACCAACCTAGAAAAATAATCAGTTGCTGAATTAACATAATTTAAATCAACAAGACTAATCAGGAATAGAAACGAGCTTTTCGACAGAATATGCAACTAGCGACTCAACCTCAATCAAATATTTATTAGTATTTTTCATTTTTTTAAAATTTTTATCTCTTTTGTTTAGAACAAAAATAAAATTCAAAAATTCAAAAAAATGAAACATAGTTAGTCAACTAACCAAATCAAATCTCGACAAAAAGGCAATCAATAACAAAGATAATTTTACAAAATACATATGGGTTATGGGTTAACATTAACGTGCTAGAGAAAAAAATGTGTTAGGATCAAAGGGGTTAATTTAATAGGTAAGCTTTTTTAGGTTAAATGGGTTAAATCCTAAGTGTCTATATCATCTCAGTATATCAAATCAATAATGTGGTCTCGACATGCATACTTGTAACGCGTGATTTGTGTAAGTGTACACAGTCGCTTCAAGTAATAAGTAAGTAAAAGAGTTATCGTCTCCACAAAGACTGTGTATGTTAATCAATCAATTGTAATATTAATACTAACAATTTGGTAAGAAAAGCAATAATTTTGAGTGTTGGAAAAAATAAATGACTAGATGCAAAGTGATCCCTAATGAAAGTTAACCTAAATGAAAATGAAATAAATGAGATGGATTTAGTAGCAAAATTCACAAGATTTCAACAATGATAACATGCATAGGCTAGAATAATTACATTATTTAACTTGGTTCATTTTTTATCATGCTTACAATGTTCTGGAAAAATAATCCAAGGCAACTTGATCTTTCATGAGTTTGAAACCAAAATTAAGTCCTTTCAAAATCTTTTACTGAGAAAAATATGCATTTTACTGATCATATTCAACTAAGGGTTTCTTAGAATTCATGTGAAGTAACAGTGACGAGTTAGGTTTGAAATAATTTAATACATAAACCTAAAAATTATACAAGATAATAGAGATCTTTCAAGTTATTATGAACCTTCAATTTAGTCGGGTTAGAATCTAAATGAAGCATGCACTTTTCAATTATTACGTCCATTAGTCATCGTCTGGTTTGGATCGCTCAACTAATTCTAATGCACTCAATCATGTATGAATGAAATACATACTTGAGTTTAATTGAAAACATGAACGATTGAGGCACAGAACATCATAAACACAATTTTAAATGAACTTTATTAAATTAATGTAATCATTCTAGCTAAACAAAATTAAGCTATCATCATTAATGAAAAAACAACAAAGAAATTTGCAAACATAATGAATAATTAAGAAAGAGAAAAAAGGAAGAAAAAACTCTTTGATAGTGTGATCACTAATCGTGGAGGCTTCCTCGAATTCTCATAGTTGCTTTTCCACAAATTGCTCCTCAAGGTGGGCGACCAAGAGAAAGTTTTTTCTCTAGAAATTAGTTAGCTAAATAGGGAATAGGATGGGTGGAAATGAATGAAAGTTAGAGAGAAATGAGAGGATGGATGAATGTGTGTTAAAGGATTAAATGAAGAATGATTTAAGGATGATTGTTGAGGGGTGTAGAGGGTAGTATTTATAGTGGATGGATGGCTAGTATGTTTGATAAAAATAACTTAAAATCCCTTAGGTTTCTCACTCTCATGGCCGACCATAATTTGTAGAGATAGGGGGTTATTTAGTTGTTTGATTTATGCATGGAATCATGCTTGAATCAAGCAAGGTGGTGGACAATTTCAAGGGTAAAGTTTGTGTGCTGATTTCTGATTTATTTGCAAATGTAGGGACCTCTATTAAATCTCCCAAAAGTGAATTTTGAGCAGCCCAAATGTCCTTGTCGAATTAGGCTTCATTCTTTCTTATTTGGATACGTTGATGACCCAAATGCTTGCTAGACTTGTTCATCAATTACACCAACTTCAATTGGGTCAATTTAATTTCTTTATGACCCAATTTCCCTTGCATTTTTCCTCCATGTAGGGTGAAATTGGCTCATGTCCATATAGTTTTAATAAATAAGCTATGCACAAGTCTTTGGTCCAACTACAACAAATAAATCAAGATTAGTATGTAGCATAAAATAATTAAATTATGCACAAATTTAATGAAAAATAACATAAAATTGCATTCTTTATTAAATCATGCCTAGTATCTTAATTTGAACAAAATTCACCCAATTAATTATTAAATACTCAGAATTAATTTATTTTTAAGTATAAATGTGTCATAAACTACAAAAAAAACTATATAATTTAAAGTTTACACACCCCCAAACTTAACACATTGCTCGTCTCGAGTAATGCATAGCAAAAATTTTAGTTAAAGCAATCTCGCAATATGTTTAAATATAATCCCTAACTATTATCAACTTTTGCACATAAACATACATCAACAATGTCATGCTTACAAAACTCTTTTTGATGATAGGTCGCTCACATGCAAACATTATTTCATTATTTTATACTAAGTGAGGGAAAATGCTAACATAAGTCATAGAGTGCATGCTCTTCAAGGTTATTCATAACACTCACAATTCAATCAAAGCTTCCTTATCAAGTAGATATAAATATCACAAGATTTAATTAATGGTCCTCATATATTGAACTTAGCAATTCCTCTCCACTAATGTAGTTGGCATAATTATCAAAATCAATAGATCTTTTATAGGGTTGTAATGGGGCTAGGTTTGGAATAGAGGTATCAATATTCGGGTTTTAAAAATGATACCTCTAAAATTTTTGAAGTGCAGGAAGTCAATTTTGCTAGATGGTATCGATATTTTATCACTAGTATCGATAATCGAGGTGAAATTATCAATACCATTTTTATAGTACTGATATTATTCGATTGTTGGGTTTTTAAAATAAGAAACAATAAGCTAGTTCGGTCTCAATTTTCCAAGCGGTATCGATACCACATGAGAGAATTATCGATACCTCCTTTTCAGTATCGACACCTACATAATAGTTTTGGGAAATTTTGCTATGTGTCCCTAATGTAAGTTTAGTACTTATTGTATGATTATTTAATGAATGCTTGACATGTACTATTAATAAAAAGTAAATGTATGACTTACAATTCAAGTGAATGCTATGTTAATAAATATAAAAAAAGATGCTTGCGTAATAACATGAAAATTTGAGATGAACATGATGCGAGACAATGGTGTAGCATCCTAATATTCAGGCTCAATGACCGGGCTAGGTATAGGGTGTTACACTTGGTGGTATCAGAGCTTAGGTTCATTAACACTCGGACTTAGGTGATTATTGATGATATGTTATTGGGTTTCGTAACCCATGGACTTATAAATCCAAGTAATTAAATTATTATGAATGCTGGAATTACGTAAGGTATCTCTTGTTTTGATACATGTGGGGTAGGAATTGGAATACATAGCCTTTAATTCTAAAACTTGCTTGCATGAATGAAACTTGGATCATTACCTCCACCACTCACACTTCTTTTATTTTTTCACAAGCATATACTAACCCGATTTTGCACACTAAAGGCATTGATTAGTGATCAAGGTCACACTTTCATTGCAACCAAGTGGCGACTACACTGAAGACATATGGAGTTAATCATAGAATGGCTACTACTTATTATCTGCAAACCTATAGACAAGACGAAGTATCGAATCGAAAAATTAAGAACATTCTTGAAACTGTTGTAAACCATTCGAGGAAAGATTGGTCCTTCCGATTGGATGACGCTTTATGGGCATTGTGGACGGCATAGAAAACTCCTTTAGGGATGTCACCGTATCAATTGGTAAAGCATGTCACTTGCCAATTGAACTGGAACATAAATCAATATGGGCAATTAAGCAAGTGAACATGGGTTATGAAGTGGCTGGAAAGAAAAGATTGTTGGATATCACTAAACTAGAGGATATTAGGAGAAATGCTTATGAAAATGTTGCAATTTACAAGGAAAAGACCAAACGATGGCATGACAAGATTATTTTACAGTGACAATTTATCGCGGGTCAACAGGTTTTATTATTCAATTCTCGACTCAAATTGCACCTAGGTAAATTGCGTTCACGTTGGTCTGGACCTTTTGAAGTTGTTGCCGTATTTCTCATGGTGTAGTCATAATTCGAAATTTACGTGATGGACACAAGTTCATAGTAAATGGACAGAGGATGAAACACTATTTTGGCAACAAGGATCAAAAGTAGGCAGAGACAATTAAATTAGTCGAAAAGTTTTAATTGTTAATTAGTACTCCGTGATTTTAGTTTGTTTTATTTTATTTATGTTTTGTTAAAGTTTGTTTTCCTTCTTTTTTGTAGAATAATTAGGTACCATTTTCGACGCATTGAAGTCTTACTATCAACGCATTCCATACGTCTGAGCTACCATTTATAGCTCCTCAAAATTTAGAGAAAGTCAGATTCCACCATTGGATCAAAACTCACTCAGCCATTTGATCCTTATAAGCGGACATAATTTCTATTGGACACAACTCTTCCCGCCAGCCCTATATCTCTCCACAAAATTTGAGTTCTATAAGCTAAAGAGATTTAATAGCTATGAAATTAAATGGTTAGAGGGCTTATGTTGTAAATAAACCATTGTTTTATTAATTGGTCTCTTATGGATATCTTTTTAATGATTTTTAAAGTAAATGGTAAAGGTTACTTTAGTAATTTCATAAATAAATTAAAACAAAAATAAGAAAAGATGGTATCTTCTTCTCTAATGCATTATCCACCTAAATTATAAGAGGAAAACGGCCATTAGAGAAGCTTGCATATTCGACAAACCTTCCAAAGCTTGCATGGAATGATTTTTCGTCTCGTTTTTTATGATTTCAATGTTTTTGGAGTTGTTGTAGCTTAATCTACCTAACCCAATGACTAATTTCCAAAATTGTTAGAAGATTAAAGTTTTGTCATGAGTGCATTCATGTTGTTTGTGAAGTTTGATGGTAGAAAGTAAATCCTTGTTGTTAGATAAACAACTTCTGTTAAGTGATTGTTGATGCATTTGTCAATTAGGGATTAAATTAAAAAATGTAAAATATTCATGGTGTAATTTGTGAAATAATAAATGTGTGAGCTGCTATAAGCTTTTATGGAATTCAGCTAGGCTTGGGTCGAGGTGAAATTGCAGGAATTTCATTTTACGAGCTTAAGGACTAATTTGTAAGGAAATTAAAACATTAGGGGCAAAAGTGTAATTTTACAAAAATGTGGATTTCGATTTAATTTAATAGAATAGTTATTAAATTGATTAAATTTATTCATTTAGATCAAGGTAGACCATGTACGGCTCTAGATCGAGGAAAAGAAAAAGCTTCGGATTAATTGACTATTTTACACCCCTAAGACGTATCCATTGCCAAGATAGGATTACAGAGCATTACCGTAAAACTGTAACATCAACACATTCATTTCAAAACATTTCTTGAATCATGTCATATTTCATCCAAACACATGCATATCATCCCTTATTCGAGCCCTCGAGGCCTTAAAAACCCTTTAGAAATGATTCGAGACCAAATCAGAAATATTTAAAACTTTATGGAAGAAGATAGGAAAATTCACACTATAGGGGCCAGGCCGAGTGACTCACACGGCTGAGACACACGCTCGTGTCTTGGCCGTGTGTGTCTCAGGCCGTGTGGGCATTCGAAGTAGGGACACATGGTCGTGTCCCAGCTCGTGTCCGTGCTCGTGTAACTCTCTAACTTGGTTGACACGGCCAAGCCACACGCCCGTATGTCAGGCCATGTAACTCTCGAAATGCAACCTTTAAAAACCTACAAGGGACACACGGCTGTGTTGCATGGCCATGTGACTTACACGGCTAAGACACACGTCTGTGTCTCAGGCTATGGGGACAAGAAATAGGTCATTTACAAGCCATTTCTCTCACCCAAAACATGTTCATACATACAAGCCATTTGCACCTATTTCAAACATTCAAAAATGTACCTAAAACATGCATAATAAAACTAGATCAATATGGCATTTTCACATACAACCAAAATGCCCAAAATGCACCTTAAGCATAAATCTTAAAATCAACCTAAACACATACATGTTTTCGCGTGAATCAATATACACAACCACAAATTATCATGCCAAGACAAGGCACAATTGACCATATGTCAAACCTTAAAAAATATACCAAATTGATCATTAAAAACATACATCTACTTGACCATTTCGACACTAACCATTTAAGCACCAAAATTTCATAACTCATAAAACCATATATATGTACATGCCGACACATACCACATTGGCCATAAAACTATGCATCAATTTGATCATATTAACCACAACCATCAAGACATCAATAGTACCTTAAGTACCTCAAATCCAAGACAACATTTCATATCAATATCATCAACCAAAACGACATATACATGTCAAACTCATCAATTAAAAATTAGACATAATCCACGTATGCATACCATTATAACCACGACTAAAACATCAAAATCTATCGATAAATTCAATGGATAATATGATGGATCTCCGACTATATTCCAACCTGATCGAGCTTTCGGTAATCTGTCAAGTAAAGGAAAATAACTACGTAAGCAATGTATGCTTAGTAAGTTTGTATAAACTTTAAGCATAATATTTCATTTCAATAATAGACTTTATAGAATAAACATAAATCTATGTCAATGACATAATATAAATAAATCGATATGATCATCAACCCACAAATGAGTAAGTTCATTAATGTCACATACTTTAATCATTCATAATATGATAGGATTTTATGGGACTTAATAGATAATCATCAACTTTTCTATAAGATTATACATTTTTCAATCTACTTTCTTTTCATTCCATTCCCAATGCCTATCATAAGCCTAAACCGCATTCTCAATTCTCGACTTAGTGTATTTATCCATGATATAGGTATATTCATTCATAGCATATGTAAACTTCTCACATATCATTCAAACTCATTACTCCCTTTTCATCAAATTTCATTTCAACTATGAATTTACCATTTAATTACCTTTCCTCACCCATTTCATATGCATAACACACAAGATATACGCATAATATCAACCATGACTACAAACTAGTGCATTTAAACATAACTCGTTTGGAATCAACTACATAATCAACCATTGCACAAGAAATTACATACTTTGATTTATTTTACCTTTTCATTGACATAAGCACGTTACCAATTGAGTACTTATCATTTCAATGTATTTCATTAAGTTTCAGCATGAAATAATTCAATCATAAACTTGGCACAAGCCCAAGCACCAACAACAACACATGATAGCATAATTGAATATAATTCATGTGAACTTAACATAGATAACCACTATATTTGAGCAAGATCCAATTGGATCTATTATCCTTCATAACATATCATGTTTTACATGTATCATCATTTCAATAAGTTTCACACAACATATCTTGGTTCATATTGAACACTTACCATTGTCACAGGCTAGTGATTAAAACATAACTTATAAATATAATCATATGGTAAGATATGGTACATAAACATAGCATCACTTAAATCATACCTTTCAAATAATGAATATTCATTTTTTGATCATTCATACATCATACCTTTCCATATTTTTCGTAGTGAAGTCAATCGGAACCCTTACTGGATCTCACACAAGTGTGTTAAACGAAAGTCAAAACCATCCCTTTTCTTTAATCGATGGTTGAAACCATCCCTTTCCATATTCGATGAACACTGTAAAGATGATTGAAACCCCGGTACACATTTCATATTGTGCCATAGTCCAACTACGGTCTTACATGTGCACTACCATGGCCTTGCCATGGTCTTACACTCATTGTGCCATAACCTGGTTATGGTCTTATCATTAGAATGCCATAGCCTAGCTATGGTCTTATCATTAGAATGTCATAGCCCAGCTATGGTCTTACATATATATACATTGCCATGGTCTAACCATGGTCTTACATATAAAAAATTGCCATAGCCTCGCTATGGTCTTACGTAATCATTGTCATGGTCCAACCATGGTCTTGTACATCTTTATGTTGTGCTACCATAGTGTCTTATTCGTTTCCTTCAAGATGACAAAGTTGATTCACATATATATAGAAATAGATAATAATTTATTGACACAGTAATTAATTGAACTAACCAAGTTACGCACTTACCTGGCTAAATTGCAAAAAAGATAAAGTATAGGGGCATTTTGATAATTTTCCATTCTCCTTGATTTTCCACTTGATCTTGATCTAAATTAATAATTTCATTCAATTTATTAACTTATACAGTAAAAAAAATGTATTTTATGCAATTTAGTCATTTTTACATTTTTACAAAATTACCCTTAATATTTTACTTTTATTCAATTTAGTCCCTAGGCCTAAAATATGCAAATTAACCATTTTAAATGCCAATTCACATCAGCTAAATATTAATAGCACACAAAACAGCTCACATTTACAATAATTACACATCAAATCCTTGTACTTTTACTATTTTAACAATTAAGTCCCTAATCGAAAATTTTATCAAAATCACTTAACAAAATGCTTTTAAATATCAACCAACATTTCAAATTCATCATTTAATAACTAAAATCACATAGATTCATCAATGGAAACCTTCAAAATCTTTAAGAGTTTCAAAATCAAAGGTACAGGCTAGTTGGACCTAGTTGCAACGATATCAAAAACATAAAAATTATTAAAAATGGGGCTAAAACGGACTTACATGTATCATCCAAAGCATGGTCGAATATTAAGCTCTAGCTATGGCTTCCTTCTTCAACAAATTTCAGTGGAATCAAAGTTAAAAAAGGATGATACCATATATTTATTTATTTTAATTTTCTTTTAATAAATAAATTACTAAATTAACTTTTGTTACAATATCAAAATTCACCTATTTAATGCCAACCCTTGTCCATTATTTATAATAATGTTTTATTTACCATCTAGGTCCATTTTCCTTTATTCAATAAGCCATTTAATCACTCTAACCAAATAGTGATCACATTTTACACTTCTTAGGATTTAGACCTTTTTGCTTAATTAACTATCGAAACGTTAAAATTTTTTAACGAAAATTTAATACAACCTTAATGACACTCCGTAAATATTTATAAAAATATTTTTGGCTTGTTTTATAGAAACAAGGTCCAAATACCTCATTTTCTAAAACCACTTGATCTTAGGGTCTTACGACTTGAGCTTAACTAATCATTCGAATAGCATAAATTATCGAATCAAAAACTTTTTTAAAACCATATTTGACTCGTAAATATTAAATAATAATATTTACAAACTTACTCATTGGATTTGGGAGCCCCGAAACCACTATTTTTGACACCACTGAAAAATAGGCTGTTACAACTCTCCCCCCTTACGAAAATTTCGTCCTCAAAATTTCTCACTTTCTAAAAGTCATCACATCAAATCTTTCTGTCATCTTCTTAATGTAATCCACAGATAAATCATTTATAACTCATCTCAATTCAGAACTCGCATAAGAATTCATATTAAAACTTGATACTATATCGAAACTAAACTGAACAGCTATGATGTTTTCCTATCATAACTCTATCATTAGTAGTATAATTGTCAAGAAATTCCCAGCAATCATCTGACAAAATATAACCGAAAGGAAACCCAAATTATCAGATTACATGCACATTAGGTAGTTCATAACATTTAGCTAAAGTACATAATTTTCACAATAGGCCCAAATTGATGTTTCTGACACATTTGCATATGTAACTTTGAACTGGTAAACGTTTCATTTAATGAAAAACTTCCAACGAAAACATTTAACACAAGCGCGATAGCTTCAACTATAAGACAACTTTAACCCACAATAACATTTCTCGATTATAGTTGATCTGATAGACATATTTCTGTATCATGTCTTTTAGAATATGAATCCCTCATTCTGACTATCAGTCAATTTACCCGTGAATCCATAAAATTTATTTCTGAATCGAGAAATAGACTCGAAATAAACAACTTACCTAACTTTTCAAATGAATAACCCGTTTCTGAATAACACAATTGAGTCGATCTATCAGTCGAATAATAACATTTCAGAATAATTCTTTCTTCTTGTTGTTGAGATAATCAAATATACCATCAATCATAATTCCCTCAAAATACCAGTAAAAGATCTTTACAAACTACATTAACTCAAATGAAACATAACATCCCGTTTTAACTTGTTGACATAATCTGAGATTACTTGAAGGGTGAGAACCAATATACAAGTTTAAGCTCGATCTTCCACCACCTATACATTTTCCGTTACTATCCCTTTCATGAAAGCTAGAAATCGGATATATAATGAAACAATTTGAATTATTAACATCAGAAATTTGGACCATACCGGAGTCACAACCATCAGCTGAATTAAAACATAGAGCTATAATAAGACCGATGTTTCAACCATAAAGATAGAACAATACCTCAACTATTAATAATACGCTATGAAATAAAAGATGGAACCCGGATGTAGTTATAGTAACAACCTATGCAATAATACAACCTCTATGATCTGAAATCTATATCAGTGTGCTCCCACGATCGAATCAAGAATTATAACCATAATAGATGTAATTACCTCTGGCCAATTAATATCCTTTACAGATGATCCATATTTGATAGATTAAATCATAAGAATGAGAAGAAAATTGAGATAATGAAATCCAAGATATTGAGCTCTACTAAATTTTCGAGAATACAACCCTTATTGAATGATAAAGGGATTGATGATACCCCAAAAAAAATCCAGAAGAAGAATGTCGCTCATACGCACTGGAACCAGTTGTAACAGAGACAACATAAGTTGCATATATATAATTCATTGCATCAACCAGTAAAAGAAATAAAATAACATCATATGAGCATTATAGTGGAATCTTCTACTGAACATAAGAATCACATCTGAAAATGAATAGTTGCATATATCTCTTAGAATAAAAGAACATATAGAATACTCAGAGGATATCGTTGTAAGATACTCGACCATAAAAACTACATTCAGATATATTTGCAGTTTAAACACTCTCCCACTAACTACTAAAGTCATCGATGATCTTACATTATCTCGTTCCACTAAAAAAATCAATTCAGATGAAATTTTGGTTAACCCATTCTTTAGATACCATACCTGAATATATCGATTATCCGTGAATAACTTCTTCTTTAACAGTGACTTTATATATCCTGAATGATCTTCAAAAAAATCTAATATCTCTTCTAGAACTCTCTTTACTTGCAACCCATTCTCGGCTCTGACTGCATTATTATTCATTCAACCACTGAACTCTTCAATTTCATACTTGTGGGCTTAATCAACATACATCTTGTGAATTCTGTTGTATAAGATTTTGAGGGTGAGGGGGTGGAGATCATAAAGCCTATAAATTTGGTTCATATATATACACATAACATAATATGCATCATTAACATAATATTATGAACTTTTATCCTTACATTTATGAGTTCCAACTTATCCTTAGCAATTTTTTACTTATACATGTGTGTATCGCTTTCAACATTACCAAAATTAGCTCAGTTGGAAAGCATCTCTGTCTAAAATGAAACAAATCTCATCAGCATCAAGAGATATCGCACTATCACAGGTTATATAATGGCATGTATTTCTAGACTTCATACATGATACATTCAGTCTGAGAACTGACTAAATCGTAGCTCTGATACCACTAAATATAACACCCCTAACACGTATCTATTACCGGGCTATGGTTACAGAGCATTATGTAAAACTGTAACATCAACATATTCATTTCAAAAAATTTCATGAATCATATCATATTCCATTCAAACACATGCATATCATCCCTTATTCACGCCCTCGAAGCCTTAGAAACACTTTAGAAATGATTCGAGACCAAATCGAAAACATTTAAAACTTTATGGAAGAAGAAAGAAAAATTCACATTACACGGGTCACACGACCGTGTGGCCAGGCTATGTGGGCATTCAAAGTAGGGTTTGATGTTATTCTTGGTATGAATTGGTTAACTGAACATAAGGCTAAGGTAGAGTTTGATACGAAGCGAATTACTTTGAGGGATAATGATGGGGTGGAAATTGTTGTGGTTGGTGAAAGACCGAGATTTTTGTCTAATGTAGTTTTAACAATGAAGGCTAAAAAGATGATGGGGAAAGGTTGTGATGCTTACTGACGTGATGAATTCAATTAGTAAAGAGTTCAGAGTTTAAGATATTTGCACCGTTAGGGATTCTCCTGATGTGTTTCCTGAAGAGTTGCTAGTCTTATCGCTAGATCAAGAAGTGGAGTTTGGAATTGATCTTTATCCTGGTACTACATCGGTGTCTATTACGCCTTATTGCCTGGTACCAAAGGAGCTCAAGGAGTAACAGATTTAGTTGCAAGAGTTACTTGATAGAGGGTTTATTCGACCGAGTGTATCACCGTGTGGTGCAGCAATTTTATTCAACCGAGTGTATCACCGTGGGGTGCAGCGATTTTGTTTATGAAGAAAAAAGATGGTACAATGAGGATGTGTATTGATTATAGGTAGTTGAATAACTTGACTATTGAGGATAAGCATCCTTTGACTTGGATTGATGACTTGTTTGACTAGTTTCGAGGTGCGACAGGTGTTCTCAAAGATTGACTTAAGATCTGGGTATTATCTGTTGAAGGTGAATGAGTCTGATGTGTTGAAAACTGCTTTTAGGACTCAGTATGGGCATTATGAGTTTTTAGTGATGCCGTTTGCTTTAACTAATCCCTTTCTATGTTCATAGATTTGATGAATCAAGTGTTCCACTCGTACTTGGATAGTTTGTAGTGGTCTTCATAGATGATATTTTGGTGTATTCTCGTTCTTAGGAAGACCAAGACGAGCATTTTAGGACATGTGGTATCGACAAAAGGGATTCGAGTGGATCTTAAGAAGATTGAGGCGATTTTGGAATGGAAGTCTGTAAACGGAAAAATGTATAGGATTTTTCCTATGTAATTTATTACCTTTTTACTTAAATATGTTGTTAAAACTATGTAATTGTTTAATAAATTAATGAAATATGTGAAAATATGAAATTAGGACATAGAAATTATTAAAATGTT
>CM025141.1:22865436-22878689 GCA_013467495.1 Gossypium gossypioides
TTTTTATAATAATAATAAAATAATATAAAGAACTAAAATTCGAGAGATTGAAGAATAGAAATAATCCTATCTGATTATGGGCGACTAGCTTGCTTCAGTAATCCGCACCAACTGTAGCTTTCAGTTCCCCGTTAATCAACTAGTCGCTATCCCAATAGGATCTTACGATCTTTTATTCAAATAATGAGTCGACAATAACTACTTGTCTTCCAACATCACAATCCAGACCAGCTTGGGGTAAAGGTGTTCACGGTTGGGCCATAGCAAGTTTTGGTTAATTCCCACCTTGATGACTTCACTAGGTTGTCAGGCCTAGGGTTTGTTTTACGTTCTTCCATACCCAAAAAACTGATACATTGAGTATCCCTACAACATAGTTAACATATCATACTTCCACTCGCTAATCCCCCATAGAGGGATTAGTTTTTCATAGTCTCCGTAGGTAGTTTAGAATCGATATAAAGAGAAAACATGATAAATAAATCAACAATATAGACTTTACAAAAGAGCCTGATTGTATTAAGATTGATCGTAAATCTATAAGGTTTAATTTTTTCCACAACACAAATATCTCAAAATAGATCAAGAACAGATGACAATAATTCTAACTTAAGAAAAGAGAAAACTAAACTAAAATTAAAAAACTAATTCTAGGCTAAGTGAATGGTGCCTATATCATGTGACAAAAGAGCCTATTTATAGATTTCAGGTGGTCGTTCTCCTTAACCCTAGGTCAGTTGACATTCCCAAGCTTTAATTTTGATTGTGTGAACCAAAATGCCCTTGTCTCATGTTTAATTCCCGTCCATAGTCAATGTCGCGACACACCAGGTCCTATGTCGTGACATAGTAGTTAGAGTACTCCTTTTGGGATATCTTCAGGGGTATGTCGTGACATCCTTAGGCCTTCTAATGGTCTCCGCAACACTTACAAAGTTTATTAGCTCACCCATAGGCCTCATTTGGCCCCTAAGGTCAATAAAAGACTCAATTTGCACATTTTATTAACTTAACAAAAACTTACGAAAACATAATTAATATCTAATGAAAATGCTTGCTTTCAAGCTCCTAAAGTTCAGAAATTAGTTTAATCTACTACATTGACTTACGACAGATCAAACTCCCCCATACTTAAGTCATTGCTTATCTTCAAGCAACATAAACAAAAACAAGAAATAAAAAAGACATCCCTTTATCAAATATCATACAAATATTGACTTTGGAGTACATGGCTAGGTATCTCATATTCACTAATAACTTTGACATTATGAATAGTTGACTTACCACTTTTGACCACAAACATCCAAGTTTAGTATGTTACAAAATAAACAAACATTAAGGGTCTCACCTGTAGGGATCCATCAATAAATCGTACAAGTAATCTGACTATCCGAGTAGAATACAAATAGTTATTTATGTAATTTTTTAATATAATGTCCATTCAAGCATAAGGATATTTAGGTCACATAGGACTTTCTGGCTTCTAACATTTTGAGGCTTAGGACAGGTATGGCATTCAAAAACAATAAGCATCAAGAGGGTTGCAAACACAAAAATAGTTAAGCACATCGTATCGATCTCTATTCTGTTCCCTTAGTGACCCTTACCCGCTCACTGCCTTATTTATCCTTCTCTCACCTTCCTTATTTCTCCACTTAGGAAATCATAGTATAACATAGTAACTATGACTAGCCTACGAGTTTCTGCGCATTAATGAACGAGTTTTTCTTATGCTTGTGACTGTCACTTTTCTCTTCTTAAATACATCTCACTCATGAATTCTTTTTCACTGTTCCAAGACTTTTTCTACTCCTACTACTTTTGCGCTTTGAAGTTTTCTTTTTTTCTTTTTCACTTTCACACTAACTTATAGTTCCCATATCATACCAATCTTTCCTATTTCACTCTATTTTTACAAACTCCATCGTGATGTATCTACTTAACCCTCAATACATATGGCCAGACATCTATAGTTGTGCAGTGCAGGACCAAAGAAAAATGGTAAATAGAAATGAACATTTTTAGGCTCGAGGTTTGAAATGAGGTTTCATCAAGAAGTGTCAACAAGCTCAAAATTGATACTAAAGTTGAATATGAATAGGTCATCTTTTTGGCTCTAGATGTGTTCCAAACAATTCCTTAGGTCATCCATTAATATTTTAATATGCACAAATTTAATCAACCAAACAAACTCAAATTCAGTCATTTATCATTCATACTAGCATGCTCGTTTCCTTGTATTTTCTATATTCTTTTGTACAGTTGATTGCTTAATGCCTATTTATAGTGTAGCATATAGAACTTAGTAGTCTAATAATGAAAATTTTAAAATCACCAATCATCATGCCAAATTTATTTGCAAACACAAGCAACCTATGTACATGCTCCTAACCAATCACTTGTATTTTTACAAGTTCAAGCATACCGAAGACAAGAAAAATAAAGAAAACTGTAGAAATTGAAAACAAATTTTCTATGTTTTCCCCCCACACTTTAGTTGGCACATTGTCCTTAATGTGCAACCCATAAAAAGATAAAGAAAGAAGTTACCCGATTGATCATTGTCATTCTTGATGCTAACGGTGGGCTCTTCCTCCTTTGATCATGTAAAGCTTGAATTATTTGTGTCACCTTCATGTTGGATTCCTACATAGAAAACTTAAATAAAATGCGATATAACTAAAAATCTACTATTAAGCCTACTTCAACAAAGTCTAAATTCAAAAATTAACCTCACAAATTAATACAAGTCATTTAAAAGTATAAAAAATAACACTCAATCCTCCTCTGAATTATCTAGAGGATGGGAACGCATTTGCTTTATAGGTGCCTTTTCCTTGCCCGAGCTATATTCTTGATGGGAGCTCTCACCTTTAAATTATGATTGTCGGCTCGGGCTGCAAATGACAGGCCCTTTTGGCATCGATTATTGTGACTGAAATGTTGCTTTATATTCATCCCCCATCCCGAAATACTCTTAGTCAGCACCTTCCTCCTCGGCGTTAGCTACCTCGTTATCTCCCACATGTTGATTTGGTATTGAGCTAAACATATCTAGAGGATAATTAGGTGCTCGTAGCCCATTCATTCTTTGAAATTCCTAAAGAACAAGTCTAGTTTCCTGCATCCATTTAATCATGCATCTATGTTTCCACTCATTTTCTTTCTCTCATCATTTATTTTCTTTTGGGTCACGGAGACACATCCATCGTTTCCTTTCTTCTTTGATTCCAATCCATAATATGTTTTCAGTTTAGTTCCACATATTGAGTGTACATAGAATCACTGATCATAATCTCTGTTGGCCACATAAATTGCTCTTTTTCTTCCACAGGCACCTTTGCTTTTCCAAAGTGCCGTTACTAGATGGTTAAAGAAAATCTTAACATTTTGGCCACCAACACAACGCTTCAGGTTTTGATAAATCCATTGGTCGACACATATCTATTTTTTCTGTAAAATACCATATAACAAGATAGTTTTAAAAGTATTTACATTAGACACATTTAGTGTGGGTGCTATCCTAGTACAGATTAATTGCATCCACATCTTGGCTATTAAAAGCATGATTGTTTGATTAAAATTGGTCAAAAGTCCTATCCTGTTAGATATTTAATTCACCTTGATTCTTAGTTAAGTATTTTATGATGCTCTCTATGTCAAAATCTTCAGATTTATTTAAATCATTGTTTTCTAGGAAATTTGTTTCATTGTAAGGAGCATTGTAAAATTAACGGATATTTTTGGAGTCAAACGAAACATCCTTACCTCTCATCGTTACTGTATTCCATCAGACACTGTGCGGTCTCTCTGTTTCTTCATCCCTAAGAGCAGCATAAAACTCTTGAACTAAAGGAATTACAACATTCTCTTTCGGGGTGACGCAAAAGTGTTCCCATCTATGATACTGGACTAATGACCAAATTTCTTTGCGAAGAACCATTGTCAATTCAAATCCCCTTTCCTAAATAAAACTTTTTCCTTGAAGCTCATGATAATATTTTCAGCATTTTGATTTCAAAATTTCAAGGGATTCGAAATCGTTGATGGTTCTTGTACAATCTACTTTTTATGCTTCCTAGGAGGCATATTTATTAAAATCTTCAAACAAAATAAGCAATATATGTAATAGAACAGTAAACAAAGAAGAAGTCAAAAACCCTTAACCTTAATCGTTTGAATCCGTATGTGCCTTTGCTTCGACTAGTTGATGGTGTTCCCCTACAATGTGACCCTTAGAAATGGGGGTAAAGGATTGAAAACCTAAGTTTTTGCTGGAAAAGGGGGTTTAGTAATTTAGAGGTTTTAGAGAGGTCAAAAAGAGTTTAAGTGTTTAAAATTAGATTAGGCTAATATAAAAGGGGATTTTTATAATTACAACCATAACTTTTGGGGTTAAAATTTGGGTGTTTTAAGAGTTAAAAAAATTAGGTTACGTAATTGGGTCGAGTTGACCTTATAGAAAATTGCAGCAAGGTCGCGACATCCCTAGCACTTTGCTTATATAGCGACACCAGGGTACGTTGCCGTGATACACCCTGCTGTTTTGACATTCATAAAAAACTGTCTTCTATGTTGTGACATAGGTTAGTGATGTCGCAACATTGAGTTGGTTTTTGAAATTCTTTCTTACTACCCATAGTGTAGCGACACGAAATGTCCATGTCCTAACGTTGACATCATTTTCTTGAATTTTTGTATCTTTAGAGTGCCTCAAGCACGTGTTAATCCTACCTTAAATATTTTAATAAATTGGTTAGAAAAATATAAAATTTGTACAGTTTGTAAGAATTTCTACATAAAAATGTTATGTCTTGTTGTTGGACTCATCAGTCAGCTCAGTCAATATACACCTAGCTGCTCGCTGAAAATTGTTTCTATCTATATTGGTCCAACACCCATCATGCCATTCTACTCTTCTGCAGTTGTCTCTTTCTATAAACTTGCCTTTTCGACATGCCTTAACCATTGAAAACTCTTTCCCCAAATCATAACTATTGATTATTTGTAGGATCACATACTCGTGCAACCACTTGAATTTTTGCTTATCATTCTTGTTTTGTAATAAGGTTGAGAATTGTGGTTCATATTCGTCACTCATTGAATTTCTATTAATCTCATCAATCAGGACTGACTTTTCAGGAGTGCGCTATGAAATGATTGGCAAAAAAATTTGCACTATGCTACTTAAAATTTGTCTTTGTGGCCTTTCAGATTCATCTAATTGTTTGCAGATAACTCCCCTACATAGTTTTTGTGAGAATTAGATATTTCGTGGCTCCAACAATTCAATGCCTATGCTCATCAATTGTCTATATATATATTCCCATATTGTTCAACATCGAAAAAATTCCTAGGTCATTAAATTTTTGTGGTGTTTGGTTTATGATAATGACATGTAAAGAATATTCAATTCAGGCTTCTCAGCTGAGATTACTGGTTTCTCTATATTTCACTCTGTGAATTCTTGAGTTGATAGACATTCTTCCACTATGTTAGCTAAACAACATTGTTTCTATTAGTGAGTCTATGACATATTGCTCTTATGTCTCAGCCTTATCAGAAGGACTCAAGATTGTTGGGATGATGAGCTCCATGCCTGTCGAGTTCGTTTGATCACTTGTCGTTTCCCTGACCAACTCTATATCTTCTCTTGCTGTAGTTCCACTCAATTTTTCTAGACATTTTTCTGTCTTTTGAGATGGATAATAGTCTAAGAATTCCTTTCTCTCACAAGCTTCTCCAAAAGCATCCTTCCTTTGCTCCACCCTTAGCTTGACACATCTTGATGTCTTCCTAATGGTATACCAATATAGTTGTTATTGTCTTGGAAAAGAACTAGGGTTTCACCTCAGAGTTGACTTCATTCAAGCATTAGTAATTATTGGTTCTCCTGTATCTTCCAGTCCTCATAAACTCCTTCTTTGTAAATGTTGGCATCATAATCTAAGTCTTCGTTTGACCACATATGATGAAAGTAATCCATCCCCTTGTTGACCAGTCTCCTTTGGTTATGACAACTATAGTTCTGATTTAGGATTTGCATTGAAGTCTTCCTAAGAAAAATAAATAGTAATAGTAAAGTTAGTTAGTTAAGTAAAGTAGAAATCGTATCTATAACCTACAAATTTCCTAATTATTCATTTTAAATGCAAAAATTAAAATTGATGTTGCCTCCCCGGCAACAGCGCCAACAACTTGACCACCTTCGAACGTACTAATGTCTAGAGTGTGAATACTACTGTAAAAGATATATTAATGAGGCGATATCAACAAGTATTTGAGTCTAGTTGTAATATAGTTACAACGGAGTAGGTGAGTACTCTGAGGATTGTAGCCAAGGGAGGCGAGTGCTAGATCAATTTTAACCTAAACGATGAAAGAGTGAATTAGTACTTTAGTTTAGTTATAGTATGAATATAAAATAAAAGGAGTTTCTAGGGTTTTTATAATAATAAAAATAATATAATATAAAGAACTAAAATTCGAGAGATTGAAGAATAGAAATACTCAAATATGATTATGGGTTATTAGCTCACTTTAGTAATCCCCATCAACTATCGCTTCGGGTTTCTCGTCAATCAACTAGTCATTATCCCAGCAGGATCTTCCAATCTTCTACTCAAATAACAAGTCAGCAAGAACTACTTATCTTCTGACCTCACAGTCCAGACTAGTTTAAGGTGAAGGTGCTCACGGATGGGTCATACCTAATTTGGGTTAATTCCCACCTTGATGACTTCCTAGGGTTGTCAGGCCTGGGGTTTGTTTTACGTTCTTCCTTTCCCAAATACATGATTCGTTTAGTAGCCTTACAAAACAATTAACAGATCATACTTCCACTCGCTAATCCCCCATAGTGGGATTAGTTCCTCGTGGTCTTTGTAGAAAATTTAGAATCGATATAAAGAGAAAACATGATAAATAAATCAACAATATAGAGTTTACAAAAAAGCCCGGTTATATTAAGATTGATCGTGAATCCACAAGGTTTTAGTGTCTCCATAATTCAGATCTCTCCAAATAGAACAAAAACGGATGAAAATAAATCTAACCTCAAAAAGGAGAAAACTAAACTAAAATTAATAGACTAATTCTAGGCTAAGTGAATGGTGTCTATAACATGTGACAAAGGAGCCTATTTATAGATTTCAAGTGGCCGTCGTCCTTAACCCTAGGTCACCTAACATTCCCAAGCTTTAAGTTTTATTGTGCAGACCAAAACGCCCCTATCTCGTGTTTAAATCCCGTCTAGAGTAGAAGTTGCAACACAATAGGTTTTGTGTCGCAACATAGCAGTCAATGTACTCCTCTTAGCATATATTCAGGGGTATGTCGCGACATCGAAGGCAATTTCGTGATTTCTTCATTCTACTCCCTATGTTGCGACATAGCAACCAATATCAGCTAATTATGCCTTCTAATAGTCTCTTGCACACTTACAAAGGTCATTAGCTCACCTTTAGGCCTCCTTTGGCCCCTAAGGTAAATAAAATACTCAATTTGCATATTTTATTAACTTAATGAAAACTTATGAAAACATAATTAATACCTAATGAAAATGCTTACTTTCAAACTCTTAAAGTGTAAAAAGTAGTTTAATCTGCTACACTGAATTATGGCAGATCAGTGGCGTTCAATGGGGTATCAAAATTCATCCTTTATTCCCAAAAATTGAACAGCCACTTGGTGTGAAAGCTTTTGATTCTTTTATCAAAAATGAGCAACCCCTCCCTTCATGCACTTCAATAAATGGCAAAAAATCTTGCTTGGGAAAAAGGAATGGTTTGCGTCTAAAAGTTATTGGTTCATGGACAAAAATGAGCATTCATTCACTCTAAAACGCCAATCAAAATACCTTCATCCACCAGCCTTAATGTGATTGAATGTACCATGCTTCTTCAAGTATTTTAATAGCTTTTAATTCCTATTTTGAAAGGTTGCATTCATTCCCCATAAGCTTACCAACCCTTGATATTCCTTTTAAGACAAAATAAATAAACATTAGGATACTATAAATGTTGAGACAAAGTTGAAATAACTCGAATAGAATTAAAACACACATTAAACACTCTTAAGACACATAATAATGATGTAATAAACTAGGACATAATTAATAGACATATTAAAATGTGATTAAACAAAACATAATAATTTAAGAAATATTTATGATGTTTGAATAAAGCATAAATCAAAGTTGTGGAAATCAATAAACTAATTAAAATCGAACGGTTTGGGCCTTAAGAGCCCTCAAACGCCTATTTAGGTTTCTCATCTATAGCCCACTTTTTAGGCCCAAATAGAAGCTTTACTTTGGGCCCAATTAAAAGACCCTAGATTACATCATTCCCTCCCTTGTCGAAGTGATTTGTCCTCAAATTGATACCTACATCATAAGGGAACGAGTAATCAAAGTTCAAATGCTCAATAGTTACCAAATATATCTTCCAAAACCAATGCTTTCTTCTCAGAGTATAGGGCATCAAAATAGTTACCAAATATATCTTCCAAAACCAATGATTTCTTCTCGGAGTATAGGGCATCAAAATATTTCAAAATCAAGTCAACCAAGTGATTGTGCACATCATATTACATCCCTCAAATTTGTCCTTATCAAAAGTTAACATGCTTCCACGACAGTAAATATTAGGAACCTGACATAAAACAAAATAACTGTAAAGTGGGTTAGGAAAATCATAATCCTCCTCACATTCTTTTTCTCTTATTATCGAATCTATTCCAAAAGCTCTCACACACTCAACTCTTTTTGATAAAAAAATTCAAATTTTTTTTTACGTTTTCTCTATTTTTTTATCCATATTTTTTCCTTTCTCTTTCTCTCCAATTTTAACTACTATATTTGTAGAAGTTTCCACTCCTCCACCCTAAATTTCCTTTTCGCTTACACTTTTGTCATTTCTTTTCAACATTTCATTTTCTTTTGAAGTATTTCCAACACGCTCATCCTTCATTCGAATCTGATCTTCATACATTTGCTTTGGAGTCATTGGTGAAAGTGTAATAGACTTGCCATCAAAATTGAAGGTATATTGGTTGGTACAACCATAATGCATCACTTTCCAATCATATTTCCATGATTTTCCAAGCAAAATATGTCTGGTATGCATCGGAACAACATCACATAAGATGTCATCGGTATACTTACAAATCAAAAAAAGTAACTAACACTTGTTTCATTACATTAACCTCTCCTCTATCATTGAGCTAGTGAAGCTTATACAGTTGGGGATGCTTTGTAGTTGGAAAACCAAGCTTCTCTACCAAAATCAAGCTAGCCACATTAGTGCAACTCCCATCATCAATAATTATAATAAACACTTTGCCATTGATGTGTCAACGAGTGTGAAATATGTTTTCACGTTGTTGCTCATCTTCTTTGTATTGAATAGCCAAACTCTTTCTGATAACAAGGAGTTCTCCTTCAACTGGAAATTCCACATCTCTCGAGTCTTCATTTAGTGGAATAAGCCCTTACTCGTCCTCATATTTAGAGTCAATCTCACCACTATCTTTAAGAATCATCAAGCTTCAATTAGGACATTGGCTAGAAATATGACCCAAACACTTGAAACGCTTCACTTCATGAGTCTGGCCTTATTGCACTTCATTCATGCCTTTATCATTTGCAACATTGGGCTTATTAACTTTAGGTGCTTCGGATTGATTCTTCACATGGTGTGTCTCATCTCTTTCGTTTGCATTTAGATTCCACCAAGAAGATGACCCCACATTATTCAATGGCCTCAATGAACTTTTTCGCTTGAGTTGCCTTTCCACCTCGATAGCCATATGGACCACGTCGGTTAACTCAATGTAATGTTGAAGTTCCACGATGTTGGCTATCTCATGATTCAATTCGGCGAAAAATTGAGCCATGGTCGCCTTTCGATTTTCATCAGTGTTGGCTAGGATCATGGCGATTTCCATTTCCTTACAATATTCCTCAACACTTCGGTTGCCTTGGGTCATGCCTTGCAATTTCTGATTGAGGTCTCATTGATAATGTCTAGGAATTAACCTCTTTCACATGTTAACACGCATCTTGACCCAAGTTTCCACGGGACGCTCTCTATTTCGTCTCTTACTCAAGGTTTTGTTCATCCCACCATATCATAGCATAATTAGTAAATTCAATAGCAGAAAGTTTTCCTTTTTTCAACTCGAAATAGTTGCCACAATCAAAGATCATTTCAATCTTTCTTTCCCAATCCAAGTAAGCTTCAGGATTGTTCAAGCCTTAAAATGAAAAAATATCTAACTTGATGTTTCCTAGATTGTCATCAACTTGAACTCATTTTTGCCTTCCCTAGGCCATCATCAATTATTCCTCTCACTACGAATAGAGGCTCTTTCAAGTACTTCATCATCCTTTCCTTAGTATTTGTCATTATCCAACCCATTAGATGCCTCACCTTCTTGTACGCTAGTGGTCATTGGAATTTACCCTTCGCACTCTCACGATCATCCCCTCTACATCCTTTCTTCCATTTGGTCAAGACGTTCCCCCATTTCTCAATTACTATCCATCAACCTTCATAACTCTCATGTTAATGCTCCTATTTGCATATTCAAAACTTGCCCTCAACCTCGTTCGTTGACCACTTGATCTCTTTGTGACATGATTTTAACTCTCTATAAAACAAGATTATTACTAACAAAAGGAAAACCTCACCACTACAAGCCTCACAGGTTCACTCAAAAAGAAAAACTCATTCCACTCGTGTTTGCACACAGATTAGGCTTTTTCCACTCAACTAATCTCACTCACTCGTGCCTTTTACCTCTCAAGAGTTCTTCTCTCGGTTCTAATAGAACTAATAGAACGAAATCAAGAATTACACCAATGTTGTGGCAGAAAAAGGTTTCAAAAGGTATTTGGGGGTATTTTGGATTATTTTTTTGTTTTTTTTTTGGAAAAACTTTGCTTTCACAAAAGATGTTAAATGGGTTTAGATAGTGTTTTAGGGGTGTTTTAGGTATAAGGGTAAAATGGAAATTTTTGCTCAGGAAAAAAATTTGTTACCGCCAAATTTCACGAAAAGGTATAAAATAGGCTCCAGAATATAGATAAAATTTCTACAAGACGGTTCCTACTCATTTTTTTCTTTTTTTAGTTTATTCTAGTCTTTTTCCTTTCTTACTTTTCTTTTTTTTCAAACTTTTTTTGGGAAACCTATAATAATGAACGTATTTAGAATTCTGAAGCTATGATACTAACTAACGTAAACTCAATTACGAGATTGACACTCAATTCATGATTGTAAGCTCCCGATCGTCTAAATAGGTACTTGCTCAAATAATGGTAAAAATATGAACGAAAAATAAACAAAATGGTAAACTAGTATATAGCTCATGAATATAGACGAACCAGAAAAGAACCGACGCTATATAACAACGCAACCCATTTTCTATATTGTTGTTGAACACTCTAAAGTTTGGAAAATGATAGAGACCTTGACTTAGTATGTATAATGAGATAGGAACCAGAGGTATAAGGTTTTGATCGCCATATTTTGGGAAAGTGATAAGATCAAATTTTGGGGTGAACGCCATAAGAAAGAATTCTTGATAAGTTTGATAGTCCTATAAAAGAACAAGGAGATAACTCAAAGTTATATAAAATCAAAAAGTCTAACTTAGAACAATGCCATAAACGAAATATTTATACGCAACTCAGAGGGTAAAACGAGCGGCCACAAACCAGCATTTAAGATAGTTCCAAAATATTCACAAAAGATGTTAAAATCTTCTCTTCAACCGAACAGCCAAAAAACTTCATAAATTCGTTTTATGCATGCTTAGAGATTAAGGAAATCACTAAGAGACATATACAGCTCCTTTGTGCATGATGGCATTCAATGGTGCATCAAAAGTCATCTTTTCTTCTGAAAAATCGAACAACCGCTTGGTGTGAAAGCTTTTGATTCTTTTGTCAAAAATGAATAGCCCCCTTCATGCATTTCAATAAATGCAAGACATTCTTGCTTGGTGACCGCCTTTGGATGCACCAACATTCAAAGTAGAAATCCTGCATAATAGATATAGAAGACAATATTCACAAGTAAACTGGTCAGGTTGTAATATAGTTACAGCGGAATAGGTGAGTACTCCGACGATCATACCCAATAGAGGTGAGTACTAAATTAATTCTAACCTAAACATAAATAGATCTAATTAGTACTTTAAATGGATTATAGTATGATGAATAAATGGAAAGGTTATGATAATCTATACTAATAACAATAATAATAAAAGAAAGAAAAGGAAATAAAGAAATAAATCACGAGAAATCAAATAATAAAATGTATATCAAATCTGGGCATGGGTGATTAGCTCGCCTCAATAATCATGACCAACTGTCGTTTTGAGTTTTCTTGTTCAATCAACTAGTCAATATCCCAGCAGGATCTTCTGATCTTCTACTGAGATACTGAGTCAATAAGAACTACTTATCTCTAGACCTCACAGTCCAGACCGATTCAGGGTCAAGGTTGTCACGCCCTAGAATTTATTTATTAAATTGTACAAATTTGTATCACAACAAAAATTCCTAGTGGTTTAGTGTGTTAATTAATTGTTAGAGGTCCCATGTTCGAATTTCCTTACACTCATTTTATTTATTTTCTCATCCTAGTTGCAATTGTTGACCATTCTAGAAGGTCAACACTCCCCCTTGCCGTCCAAGTCTTTCCATAAAAGGGGAAGATTCTCCTTCCTTTTATTGAGTCAAAATTTCTTTCCACAGCCCCTTTCTAGTTTCCTTTTTGTGCAAAATCCCCATTTTCATTCCCTTTCCTTTACCAACTTTAATTTTGGGACTTTGGTTTGGATTTTTTATTTGGGAACTTTGGATAATTTTTTGAGGTTTTTCTTTTCTGCGTGATTTGTTATGTTAAATTATAATTTAAATAATTTGAAAAAATAAAATTAAAACGACGAACAATTTTTATAAAAAAAAATTATTAGACTCAAATTCACGATTTTAAACTCAATACTTTATTTTTAAAAAAAACCCATCACAATATATTTGCAAAATCGATGATTTCCAAAGTATCAATATTAATCTTATGATTTTTCAAAATGACATTTTTTTTCACTACATGTTGTTTTGTTTAAATCTTGACATTTTTTTATTTGAACATAAGATCGAATTACTAAAAAAACACTTGGGCCATCATCATGAGATAATTTCTAAAATATTTTATTACGCCATCATCATGGCCAATGTAATC
>CM025141.1:22973783-22984285 GCA_013467495.1 Gossypium gossypioides
TTATTGCATGAAAACTATATAATAAAGCATTAAATCACATTTAAATAATTTCTATGTCCTAATTTCATATTTTCACATATTTCATTAATTTATTAAGCAATTAATTAGTTTTAACAATGGATTTAAGTAAAAAGGCGATAAATTACATAGGAAAAATCCTATATATTTTTCCGTTTACACATTCCCAAACTTAAATCATTGCTCGTCCCGAGCAATGTTTACACCCCGAAACCACTGTTTTCGACACCACTGAAAAATGGGCTATGGCACTTATGGTTAAGTAACGGTGGAGTTGTCCTTGAAGATCTGATTTCAAGTTCCTTCCCTCACATCATTTTCTATTTTTAGCAATTTTGCTTCAAAATCCTAATTTGTGTTATGTCTTGTTTAAAAATAAATGTCGTGAGCATTTAACAAAGTAATTGAAGTGGTCTAGTGGTTAAGCACCTTAAGTAACTCCTAAATGACCCAAGTCCAAGTCTTCATGTTATAAGTTTTTTTTTTATTGCACAAAGTTGGCAATATTTTCCTATGCAAAGCAGTCCACTCTAGTTCATGTAACTCCTGTTTTCAAATTCTAAGTAAATTGTTTTTAAAATTTGAAAGGGTAACTCCCAAAGTAATTGTTTTTTTATTCTCTAACATCTTTATCCCCCTCTTGAATGCCTTGTTTGATGAGTTTGACCTTGTGCCATCCACCTCTTTCCCCCATCATTTTTCATTTGTTTTTATTATGTTTCATCTTTCCTCTCTGTTCTCCTTCGTTTTCACCACCTTCTGTCGCCCCTAATTGGTTGCTCCTCCTTGATTTTCTTTTATTTTTGCCCTATTTTATCTTAACAATTTTGTAAATAAGTCCCTAGGCTAGGTAGATTAAGCTACAACGACTTCAAAAACATAGGAATCATTAAAAACGGGATAAAAACTCATACCATGCAAGCTTTAGAAGGTTTGTCAAATGTTAAAGGCTTCTCTAATGGCTTTTTCTTCTTCAATTTTTGGCAAGAAGATGATTGAAGAAGAAAATTGGCTTTGTTTTACTTAATTTACATTTTATTTACTAAATTACCTATATAACCTTTATTATTAACCTATAATTCACTTAATAAAGTGTCCATATATGTCCACTAGCAATTTATATGGTCTAACTGCAACATAAAACCCTCAACCATTTAATTTCATAGCTATTAAATCTTTTTTTCTTATAGAACTCAAGTTTTGCACCTTTTGCAATTTAATCCTTTTATCAAATTAAACATGCAAACGATAAAATTTCTTCACAAAACTTTTATATGACACTACTTATGTGCTGTAGACATTAAAATAATAATAAAATAAATTTTTTAACTTCAAATTTGTGGTCCCGATACCATTGTTTTGATTTCACTGAAAACGAGTTATTACAACTCTTCTCCCTAAGAAATTTTTGTCCCCTGAAATCTTACCAAAAAATAGATTAGGATATTGCTTTCTCATAGCTTCCTCAGGTTCCTAGGTGGCCTCTTCTATCCCGTGGCATTGCCAAAGAATCTTCACTAAAGCTATACTTTTGTTTCTTAAGTCTTTAATCTTTTGAGCCAAAATTTTGACCGGTTCTTCACTATACGACATGTCGGGCGGGAACTCAACCTCTACCGAAGAAATTATATGTGAAGGGTCTGATCGGTACCGTCGTAGCATAAATACATGAAACACATTATGAATCTTTTCTAATTTTGACGGTAAAGCTAGTCGATACGCTACTAGCCCTATTCTCTCGATAATCTCATAGGCCCGATAAATCGTAGACTAAGCTTACTATTTTAGAAATAACAGTTTAGCTTTTAACTCAGCTAAATCGAACCATCAACGGACAATGACAACCGCGTATTCAACGCTCGGAAAGAAAACAGAGATTTTGTATCCAGAGCATCAGCCACTACATTTGCTTTACCTTGATGATAATCAATAATTAGATCATTATCTTTCAACAACTCAAGCCATATGCGCTGTCTCAGATTCAAGTCCCTCTGCAACATTAAATACTTCAAACTTTTATGACCGGTATAAATGTGACATTTTTCACCATACAAATAGTGTCGGCAAATCTTAAATGTAAACAGAATTGCTGCCAATTCTAAATCATGTGTTGGATAATTCTTTTCATGCGACTTTAACTGTCTGGAAGCATAAGATATCACTTTACCTTCTTGCATCAAAACACAGTCTAAACCATTCAAAGATGCATCACTAAAAATTACAAATTCTTTACCCGACTCAGGCTGAACTAAGACTGGTGCCTCGATCAATAGTGCTTTCAACTGATTGAAACTTTGCTGACATTTCTCAGACCATTTGAACTTCACATCTTTCTGTAATAAATGCATCATCAGAGTAGCTATCATCGAGAATCCTTTAACAAATCTTCTGTAATAACTAGCTAATCCCAGAAAACTTTTAACTTCTGATACGTTTTTCAGAGATTTCCAATTAACAACTGTAGAAATTTTACTCGAATCCATTCTGATGCCTTCAGCTGATACTATATGTCCCAGAAAACTGACTTCCCGAAGCCAAAATTCACATTTACTAAATTTGGCAAACAATTGCTTCTCACGCAAGATTTGCAACACAATTCTTAAATGTTCGGCATGCTCAGCTTCATCTCGCGTATAAATCAGAATATTATAAATAAAAACTATGATGATTCGGTCTAAATACGATCTAAAAGTTATGTTCATTAAATCCATAAATACTATAGGTGAGTTAGTTAACCCAAACGACATCACAAGAAATTCATGGTGTCTGTACCTGGTCCTGAATGTAGTTTTCTACACATCTGAATATTTAACCCGCAACTAATAATAACCAGAACGTAAATCAATCTTCAAAAATATCGTTGAACCTTTCAACTGATCAAACAAATCATCAATTTGTGGCAATGGATACTTATTCTTGATTGTAACTTTGTTGAGCTGTTGATAATCGATACACAATATCATTTATCCATCTTTTTTATTAACGAACAGAACCGGTGCACCCCCAAGGCGAGAATCTAGGTCGTGTAAAACCTCTATCTATTAACTCTTGTAACTAAGCTTTCAACTCTTTCAACTCTGTAGGAGCCATTCTGTACGAAGCTATCGATATCGGTGATGTTCCTGGTACTAACTCAGTGGAAAATTCAACCTATCTGACCGATGGTAACCTGGGTAACTCTTATGGAAACACATCTGGATATTCACAGACTATTGGCACTGATTCAAGTTTCAACTCAAATGTTTTTGAATCCATAACATAAGCAAGGTACGCATCATAACATTTTCTCACATATTTATGTGCTGCCATAGCTAAAATAACAATAGGAAACTCTCTCGATTAATCAGATTCAATCCGAAGTGTCTCACCATTCTCACATTTCAGTACAATAATCTTTTGTCTACAATTCAGTACAGCATCATGCAAAGTCAGCCAATCCATACCCAGAATCACATCAAACTCATCAAATGATAATAACAACAAATTGGATGGAAAGCTATAACCCCAAATCATCAAAGGACAGTTCTTGTAGACTTTATCAACTAACACGTACTGACTTAGGGGTTCGATACTTTAACCGCAAATTCAGTGCACTCAAAAGGTAAATTTTTACTTGAAACTAGATTCGAGCATACGTACGAATGAGTTGATCCGGGATCAATCAAAGTAGTAACTTTAGTGTCAAAGATAGAAAAAGTACTAGAAATAACATCTGGAGCAGAAACTTCTTCACGCACGCAGATCACATAGGCTCTAGTTGGTACTCGTGCCTCGAATCTCACAGCTGAGTCCTTAGTCGCACTTTGACTAATATTCACATTTTTAGGGTTCCTCGGCGGTCTCCCTCTCGCAGCTGTATTGCTTGGTCCAACAGTCTAAATTTTGTTTTTTTTAGGTAACTCAGGAAAATCCCAAATAAAATGCTCCTATGAACCACATCTGAAACAGGCTCCGTCATTCATCCGACATTCGCCAAACTGTCATCTTCTACATTGTTGACAATCAGGTTTGTTGGCCTTAACACTACAACGATTGCTACTGATTTAGCTTGAGCTTCAGAGCTTAAGTGTTACATACCACGATCTCTGCTAGGATATCCCATTGAAGCGGTCAAACGATTATGGTAATCCTTCAATTTTTTTAACGATAAATGATACGATTTCCCTGTTGATCTCTTTCTTGAATCTCTAGCTTCTGAATCAGCTTTTCTTTTCTCTTTACTAAGCTTCTCGGCTTTGTGTGCTCTATCAACCAAAACAAAAAAATTCTTTCAACTCGAGAATTTCGACTAAAAGCTTGATGTCTTCATTCAACCCATCTTCAAACTATTTTACACATAGCAACTTCGGTTGGAATGCACTCTTAGGCATACTTACTCAACCTGATAAACTCTCTGTCATATTCAGTTATTGTCATATGACCTTGTTTAAGCTCCAGAAATTCTTTTTGCTTCTGATCGAGGAACCTTTGACTTATATATTTATTTCTGAACTTAGTTTGAAAGAATTCCCAAATGATCCGCTCTCTCAGTACTATTGAAATTAACATGTTCCACCATTGATATGCTGAATCCTTCAATAGAGATATGGCACATTTGACACATTGGGTCGGTGAACAAGATAACTCATCGAAAACTTGAATCATATTTTCTAACCAAAACTCAGCTCTCTTAAGATCATCATCAACTGTAGCCCTAAATTCTTCAGCTCCATATTTGCAGATTTTATCAACAAGTGGCTTACTCACGCGTAAAGGTTCCAAACCTTGAGGAACTACAGGAACCGGTTGGGGAATAGGTGGGGGTTGGAGGTCGTTGAACAGCTAGATTAGTTCGAAAAAACTCTATGAACCACTCGTTCATCATTTGAAAGAAGGGTTTTTAGCCTCTCATCCCTAGCCCTCAAATATGGGCTCCAGACGACGTTGCTCCGTGAATGGAGGCTTGTGTATTACTTTCAACATCATCGGAGTCTGCTCGATTGGAATCCATTACTATATGAAAATATAATTCAAAACGTGGCAGGAGTTATCACACTATCAAAGGTTACATAATGGCATGTATATCTAGACTCACAAACACAATATTCAATCCAAGAATCGACAAAATCGTAAGTTTGATACCAATAAATGTAACACCCCTAGCCCATATCCGTCACCGGATTAGGGCTACGAAGCATTACCAAAGCAAAACGTCATACAAAGAACAATTTAATGCATAAATAAATCACAAGGTAAAACATATCAAAATCAAACCAAAAACATGCATATGGTCCCTTATACGAGCCCTCAAGGCCCAAAACAGACATTAGAAACTATTCAGGACTAAATCGAAAACATATGAATTTTTTGGAAAAAGATAAAATTTTCAAACTGCATGGGTCACACGCTCAAGAGACACCCCCGTGTCTTAAGTCGTGTGGGCATTCGACATAGGGACACACGGCCTTGTCCCAGCCCATGTCCGCACCCATGTAAATCTTTGACTTGGGCCACATGGCCAAGCCATATGCCCGTATGCCATTCGATATAACCCCATACGCCCGTGTGCCAGGCTTTGTAACAGCCTGACTTGCAACCCTTTGAAAGCTACAGGGGACACACGACCGTGTCGCCTAGCCATGTGTCACACACAGCTGAGACACACGACCGTGTCGCCTAGCCGTGTGTCACACACGGCTGAGACACACGTCCGTGTCTCTGCCCGTGTGGACAAAAAATAGGTCATTTCCATGCCATTTTTCTCACCCAAACTCACATTTAATGTACAAGCCAATTGCACCTAAAATCAAGCATTCAAAACTCACTTTGCATATGCATATCCAAGCTTAATCAACCTAAAATCTAACAATTCAACCAATATGCCTAAATGGCACCTCAATTCAACAAACACAATTTTACTTTAATATCTAAGCAATTCAATCCACAATTAAACTACTAATTGGATCATCCTAATACTATATTTGCCACAATGCTCATAAACCAAATATGCACACATAATCAATACAAAATATTCATATACACAACTAACTTATACCATACCAAATTTACAAAATATCCTTCTTCTTAACTCTACCAAAGTGTCCTTTCAACTTAGCCCAAGTCTCCATAGGGACTTGGTAAACATCACATCAAGACTGAGTGGCCTTATCATAATCTGCAACCTCTAAGAACTTATTCAATTACTCATTTCCCTTTCAACCATTCTACTCCATGTTCGGTTAATTTCTAACCAACTTTCTTCACAATTTAACCGGTATAAGACCATAACGGCCACAGGGTGTACTACGCCATTGGCGTGAACTCACATTCTAAAGGTCGTTTTACATAACCATAAGTCTCATTTTGCTACTTCTAGTTATCTGATGTAAAATTCTTATTTTCCTATGTTTCTTTCAGAGTCCACCAACTATATACGTCGCAATGGGCTTTTGGGCGAACGCTACTTCGCCTGTCATACTTCTTTATAATTATGTGCCATATATATATTTTTATTGTTACTCCTTGATTCATCATACTTACCTTCCTTCAAAGTTAGCCATACTTATTGTTCCTTTCTTTTTGTTCAGAGCTCGTCAGACGAAAGCGTCATTCGTGTACTCGAAAAGTAACTTACACTTAATCAAGTCCTAACGTTGGGCACTTAAAACTAATTCTTTAAACCCTATTCTTATGGATAATATTTCAAACTTTTAGGGCTTCACGTAGAGGTGTACCCATAGATTTCAGTTTCTTACATAAACCCAATTATTTTACTTATTTAGAACTTACTTTGAAATACCCGACCACTAGGGCTTCGTCGGGCGGGATGTTACTATCCGTCTGTACTTGCCATCAAGGTAGCTTGTCTACAATCTACAACTCACTTGAAACTCACAGGCTACGAATCCCTCCTTGATGTCGAGAAACTTTGATCCTTTGACTTTTAGAAATTTGATTAGGGTGGTGGACTGGTAAATCTGTGCTTCATTCTTTCTCTATCAAAAGTTCTACTCATATCTTAAACTATCATCTCCATCGTGTAAGCCTTAGTCATCATAGCTATCAAACTCTGGCATTCAGATGTCGCCCTAGACCGCAAATTTCATCTTAGTCCCCATTCAAACATATCACATAAAGCTTTCTCTGTCTGGATCATGTTTTTTACATAGCAGCTGAGTCTAATGAACTCTAGTTTGTATTTCATCACTGATATCTGCCCTTGTTTGAGATACAAGAATTCATTCTTCATCCGTACAACATACATTTGATTTACATATCTTTCTCAGAATTTATCCAGAAAGAATTCTTAGTCAACCAGTTCTTCAAAGGTCATACTAGTTAACATTTTCCACCATTGATACGTCCCCCCCTCAAGTAAGGAAACTGTACACACGAGGTTGTCTGTCAGCATACACTTTAACTCCTTTAATACTTTGAAAACATGTGATAACCATTGTTCTACCACTGTGAGGTTTTCACCTCTATCTCTTAGAAATTCTTTAGCACCACCTTTTCTTATCGTTTTCACAAGATCACTCTTAAGTTGAGTTGCAGCTTGCATTGGAGGTGCAATAGGCAAAAAAGTCATATAATTTCTAGTTGTGGTTGCTGAGGTTGTTGAGGATGGGGTGCTTACGTTGTCCCTAGGAACTTATTAAACATATGAGTCATCATAGTGAAGAAAATGTTTTGAAAAGCATTCCCAGCAGCACCAAAATTAGTTGTAGGAGTTTGGTTCTAAACAAGAGATACATGGCTTGCAATCTCCTCACTGGTTCCTTCTTTTAATCTTTCAAACATTTTCTTTAACAACTACAATAAAAAAACATATTAGCTTAAAATACAAGGACTAAGCCAGAGATGTATCATGCATGCTGGGACGTGATACAACCTTTATTTTTTTGAGAATAGTTCAACCTTGGCTCTGATACCAAAACTTGTAACACTCCCTACCTGACCTAATCAACGAATTCGAGTTGAGAGTGCCACGACATAAATCGTACGAGTTTATCAATAAATATTTGAAATTTATAAAAAATTTCTTGGTGTAACCCTCAGTATAACAAAGACAAAACAATCAAATTGGTATTACGCCAAATTAAGCATTCTAGATAAGACATATGGCGGAAGCCTTATATAAGTTGATAAATTACATAAAATGTAAGATGGTTTAATCTCATACAATAGTTTCAATGTGCATCATTGGTGATTAAAATATCTCTCAAAATTATTTGACGTATGTGTCAATGAGACAATCTTATAGAATAAAATATATTAAATTATACACATATATATATATCAAAGGTTTATAAAGATTCTCATAAAACCATATCTTGACAAAAATAGTAGATCATTACACAAGTCAGTTACAAAGCAAGTCTACACGCCACCTTCACAAAGGTCATACATGATACAAAATTTAACAGATGGCTTACAATCAACAGTTCTCTGGCATAGTCCCTTCAACTGAACCACTTCATTCAATCAACACACCTGAGAAGGAAATGATAATAGGGTAAGTTCAAACAAACTTAGTGAGTTCCATAAAGAAAACACAACTAATGTATAGTGATACTACTGATAGCAAGCTTTAATGTCATAAAGATACTTAACATTTTAGATAAGTTCAAATGTAATAATCATAATACACCCAATGGCATTCATAGAATACAAACAGACTCAATATGCCAACTTAACATGACACATAGGCGGTTACACTCCGCCAACTTAACCATAACTTATACACAACCCATCCTTATGCCAGCCTCATACCTAGAATTTAGAGTCATTATCATATGGATCAGTCGTATTTATATACACACACCCCTTAACACCTCATATCATTTAAATTCATTAGCGTATGTTTTGTCGTGATTTGCCTATCTGATTTGCAATATAGTTGCCCTACCGAAGGCATCACAAACATATTCCCCTTCTTCATCATAACATCTCATGTGTCACATATCACATATCACATATTGATTGTACTAGCTTGTGCTGTAAAAAGGGTGTTACACATCAAAACATAAACAGACCATACCCACACTAACAATACTAGTTGAACACCACGAGACTAGTCGTCACATTTACATTGTTGAGAAAGAACACTTACCTTACATAGTTCATACAATAATAGAATTTACAACACATGGAGTAAGAAGGAACTCATCAGAAAGTTTAATATAGTAACCTATTCAGCAGGTCATTTCCCCTTGTTGCTTGGGCCTTCGTTAGCTTCTTGAGCTAGAAAAGAGACAAACACATCTATCAGATCATCAAACTATTGAAACTTGACATGCATGAATGAATTGATAACATGCAACCCAATCGGTAGCATGCAACCTAGAATTAGGAAGTTTTCTTTCTCAAGAACAATTCTAAAACCTATGCATAAATTACTGTAAACACATAAATTTCTTCGATAATGACTTAAGGGTTTACCAAAAATTACAAGAAATCTAGTGATAACAATGGTGTTGGCTAAATGTAGGAACTCCTTGCTATTGACTATAACTTAGAATTTCTAAAGCTTCAGCGAAATTGCAAGAAAGAAGAAGAATAAGAAGAAGTGGAAGCAAAAATATGCAAACATGTTATTCTGATGTCTTTTTATAGAAGAGACACTTAAGAACAAAACTTAGTGGAAAATCAAAGGATCCCATGATTGCTCTAGAAATTTGAAAAGAACTAATTAAGTATCAAGTCATCTATAGTATTCTAGTTCAATTCTAACTAGGTCTCAACTAATCAATTTATTTACATACATAGAAAAAGAAATTGAAATTGTTAGAGTATGCCCAAAGACCAATCTTGAGATGATTGTAATAACATACTTATTTTACCTCGTTTATTAATACAAGACATTGCCATTATTATATCAGTTTCTTTTTTGTGTATATATATAATCTATTTTATAATAATGTCTTAAGAATAATATGATTATTTTTAAAAGGTCCTTAGTTGAGTATTATTATGGGCTTGGACAATAATAATGCATTAAGACTAACATGTAGTTGATTGATGACAAAGTGTTGTCATTGACATAGAGATGTCAAAATCAATACATGAGTATATGTTAGAGAACGACATATTGGACTGACTCACTATGAGTGTATTTCTTGGAATATTATGTAATAGTCACAACATTACTCATAGTGATAACTATGTATACGATCCTTAGACTTGAGATCATCATTGTCCCAACATAGTGAGTCGTATATTTTGATACAGTCAAATGGCTACTATAACAAGTTGTACTATAAAGACTGATGTTGGGTATGCCATAATCTGGGTAATGGGATATGATTGATCAAGATAGGATTTGTCCCTCCTACAAAATGGGAGCAATATATTAGGTCACTTGATGAAGTGAGACTAAAAATGCATGGTCATGCTCAAATAAGTTAATATGGGATATTACAATTATTTGTTTATTTTAGTCTACTTCGGGTATCAAGAAACATGAGATTGGACTTTGCAAGTGTGACTATTCCATGACTTGTGTC
>CM025141.1:23030214-23056239 GCA_013467495.1 Gossypium gossypioides
ACAGTAATTTCAATAAAAATCATATCACGGGCATTACAGATAAGTCAGTATTCACCTAATTAATTCCAAGCCAAAGATAATTAGCTCATGGGTTGAGAAATGAGATCCAAAATTAAATCATTCATAAACATTCTTCAAGTTTTATGAATCATAGAAATTAAAACCAAGAAAAATAGAACAAATGAAAAGCTGGAGGAAGTTATTGCTACACTCTAGCTTCTTCTCAAGATTTTATGCAAAACCCAGGGCAGATTTCTCTTCTCCTTCTTCGTGTCTGTGATCTTCTCCCTTTAGCTGCTATCCTCTTCTCTTTTGAATTTCCATGCAATTTCTCCACAGGATTCTATTACAGAGAAAGGAACCCCTCTCTTTCTTTTCTTTTCTCCTTACAATCCGTGTCTCATCCTTATTTTCTCTCTCCTCCTTTTACAGGGTAGATATGTCCCTCTCAGTACACATATTTTGCTCCTCTTTTTCAGGGTGATTTATATGGTACACGTATAGCTGGCTGAGAGTGACGTGGATTGAGTGTTGCGTCATCTTCCTAAAATTACCATGACATTTCTGTTGGCAATCTACCTACCATTTGCCATGGTAGTGTCTCACCTCTTTCGTTCTCTTTTCCTTTTTCTTGCCTTTTTCATCCTACCTACACTTACTACCAAAGACTACCAAACCTCTTTCCAAAAATTAAAAGTAACATAAATTTATAGTGGAAACACAACCCAAGCTTTAGTATGTAATGGTCTAGTAATAAGTCTAAAATGCAAATATATTTTCTAAATTACAAGCAAATATTTTAGTTTAAAGGCCTGAAAGATAACTCTTTTCAAGAGTAACCAATAACTTCAGTTTTAAGGCATCTTTAGGAACACCCTTCTGCCTTAATGAATTGTACACTTCTAAAAAGAGTATTAAGTGTAACCTTGGATCCTCAGTAGGCAATCCACTAAATTGCCTGATTGTTTTTAACATTTGAAACATCATCAGCGTTAACTAGAAATGATGAGCCTGAATATGCAGCCTGACAATTCTTGGATTCAAATCATCTAGGATTGGCACTACATGTTCTCTGATGGGTCTGTTTTTTTCATCTATTATTCGAGGAATATCAGCATCCCTTCCTTCCTGATGTAATGGCTCTTCTCTAACCTGATAATTTCTAATTCTTTCAATTTCTTGCAACTCTTCTCTCCTTTTTCTCAAGGTTCTCTCAATTTCTAGATCAAAAGAATACTCTTCAATTGCTGAAATATCTCTACTTAAGCACCAACAAAAAATCCTAAAAAAAAAATCAAAACACTACTTAAGCTAAACTAATAAAAGTAAAGAGATAATAATACACCAAATATTTCATCAAAATTGCAGATCCCAGGCAACGGTGCAAAAAACTTGTCGCGTATGAATGTGTAATGCGAATGTGCAAGTATACACGTAAAATCAAGTAATAAAGTGATGAGTGAGTATTGTCTCCATAGGGATAAGAATTGACTAAAATAATTGGTTATGCTATTACTATGAAACTGGCTAATTAAACTATGTAAAAAGAATATGTGACTAATTGATAAAGATGTAATGAAGGATTAATAAAATCAATTATGACTAAAAATATGCTAGGGAAATTAAAATGCTATGACAATTTTTAAAGAATAAGTGGGAAAGAGTTTGTACTATTGAATGATAAAGGTTGGAATTACTCAGGTTTATTTCTATAACATAATAATGCCATGGCAAAATCTTGACCACTCTACTACTCAGGGAATCACTACTGCAGTCTATTTCTTTTGAAAGCCAAACTTTGAGCTATCATTCTGAGTTTTTGCATGTCTACAGAACACAAGAATGATATCCAAATTTTCTCCCTTTCCTCTGTATAGATTGCAACTTCCATATCTAGAGTGCTACAAATATTCTTTTGAATACTTGCATGTATCAACCGATTATAACCCAATCTAATTAATCTTTTCAGAGTTACATCAGATCTAATAACATGCTACATAGTCATCTTTGTCTAGAGCTTGAATGCATGCATGAAAAATAATCACAAATCGAATGAAACAATATCCTACTCAAAATCAAACCATGGGCATTAAAGTTAATAAAAATTCACCCAGAATAATTCGAACCTAAAGAAAATTAGCTCATGGGTTGAACATTAGAATCCATAACAAAACCATTTAACATCATTATTTAAATTCACGGATCACAAGTTCAAATCAGAAAAAAATGGTAGAACTGCAGAAAGCTTTCGCTACTCCAGCTTTCACTCTAAGAATAAGATTGGATGTAAAACCCAAGGTAGATTTCTCTTCGCGTTCCTTGTGTTTGTAATTCTCCTGCTGTGTAAGCTGCTACCCTCTCCACTCTTTCTCGGAGAATTCACAAGAATCTAATATAGAGAGATAAAACTTTTTTTTCTATATTTTTCTCTCTCCAATCCTCTCTTTCTCTTTTATCTTCCCTTCTTTATAGGGTAGGTCCCTCCCTCTCAGCACACTTTTTGCTTCCCCTCTTTCAAGGTGGTTTATCTGGTACAAGTATAGCTCATTAAGAGTGACGTGGATTGGACTGAGTGCTGTATCATCTTCCTGGAATTACCATGGCGTTCGTTTTGAAAATCTAACCAACATTTTGTCATGGAAATATTTCACTTCCTTCATTTTCCTATCCTTTTTCTCTTCTCTTCTTCATCCTGCACCTACTGCCAACCATAAACAACACCTTTCTTCCTCAATAATAGAAGTAAAAAGTAATAACAAGTATAACACAATCCAAGCTTTCTTAATTACAATTAAGAAATTCATTCTAGAGGCTTGAAGTATAACTCCTTTCAAGAGTTATCAGTAACATTGTCGGATGAATTCGACAATAAAACGTAAAAATGTCTGAATTGCTTAACTGTTATAAATTATTTTATATTTAACTAACAATGGAGTTTTGATTCTAACTTTTATTTTATACATATTTAGAATGAGACATCCTCAAGATGGAATTTTGGGCTGAAACAGAGTCGATGTCGCGACACAGCCACCCTCTGTTCAACACTTGTTACGTGTAAATAACTAATGCGATTGTGCAAGTGTACACATCATTCAAGTAATAAAGTGATAAGTAAGTATCATCTCCATAGGGATTAAAAGTTGGAAAGAAATTGAGTATGTTATTATAATACTATTAATTATACTAAAATATCAGGAAATAATCTCAAAGTGAATAAGAAACTAGAATAAAGAATTACTGAAATTAAATGATAAAGAACAAAGAATTGATATGGCAAGTAAAATGATGTGGCAATTCACAAAGAATATCAAGAGTATTTCTGTTGTTGAATGAATAAGGTTGGACTTATTCAAGAGAAATGTTCATATCAAGATAATGCCATGGAAAATTATTGTCTAATCTACTACCCAAAGATTCTCTACTGTGACCTAGCTCTTTCGATAGCTAGATCTTAAGCTAAAAATCTAAGTTCATGTACGTCCACAAAACTTGGGATTGATAGCTGCAATGAACAACCTCTATATACAACTTGTAACATCTATGTCTAGAGTGCTACGAATATTCTATCGAATATTTGATTGCAACAAATGATTCAAGATCCAGTATTTTTAACCTTTTCAGAATTAAAAACACCTAAGAACACAATATACATTCAACTATGTCTAAAGCTTGCATGCATGTATTTAAAATAAGCACGAATCTAATGTAACAGTGATGAAGACAATCTCAAATCCTAAGAATTAAATATGATAAAAACATTCACCCAAACAACTCTAACACAGAAAGGATTTAGTTCATGGGTGGATAAGTAAGCATCAAAATAGAATCATTCATCAACATTCTCAATTCATTTCGAATCACAGAAAATTCAATCTAGAAAAATAAAGGCAAAACTGCATAAAGTTAATTCCACACTCCAACTTCTCTTTTTATCTTTCGATTGTATGCGAATCCAAGAATGATTTCTGTTCCCCTTCGCCACATTTGTATTCTGCTCTCTTCTAAGCTGCTACCTTTTTTTTCTCTAGAATTCTTCAATGGAGTTCTTCTTTACGCAGAGAGAGAAAATTATTGTCACTAGTCCCTTTCTCATGCTAATTCTCCTATTCTTTTTTCTTATTCTCTTTCCTTCTTTTATTGGGTAGATCCATCCCACCTCAGCACACATTTTTCATTCCTCTTTTCAGGTTGGTTTTTCTGGTACACGTCCAGCTGGCTGAGAGTGACGTGGATAGAGTGCTGAGTCATCTTCCCAGAATTGACATGGCAATTCTGTTGGCAATGAATCGTACCAATTTCCTTGGAAATGTTTCACTTCCCTTAATTTCTCTCTACATCCTCTTAGTCCTCTTCTTCTACTTACACTTGTGTTCACACAAAACCACATGTTTTCTCCTTAAGTGATAAAAGTAACAAATAATGGCCAATGTAGCGCAGTCCAAGCATTGTTATGCAATGTTCTAAAATTATCCTAGAAATGTAGATGTATTTACTTAATTTCAAACAATTAGTTCCATCTAGAGGCTTAAAATATAACTCTTTTCAAGATTTATCACACCCCCAAACCTGAATTATTGCTTGTCCTCAAGCAAATAATGTATGAATATGCATGAATGCGTGAAATTGCCAAGACAATCAGTCATCATTTATACTGCCTACTCATAATGAGCATACTGTGTACCTCTATTCTTAGCAATCTTCTACTGAAAAAAAGAAAAATTGCTTACAGTTATTGTTACCCTGTTTGACAAATAAAGTGCAGAAAATGGTTCGTAAAAATACATGTTTCTTAATATTTCAGCAATTAAAACTATAACAAATTTCTTCTGAATATGCCTACATTATCTCTCTCTTAAACTCAGTTTTCTATGGAATTTATATTGTCATATGATTTTATACTTGACAACCTCAATGGAGTATACACTAGACTGCCATGTATTATATCATGTCACAATTTGAATATAAATCACTCATGAAACAAAAGCTTTTAACTAAAAAGATGTATGGATCGAACAACTACCTTCTTAGCAATTTAGCCTCAAGATTTAGTGGAGTGTCCCTAAAGTACTTTTTTTAATCAAACACTCATATCTGAACTCATTTTTCTGGTGAACAATATTATGGAGCAAGCAAAATATTACTAACCTACTCAACAGGTTCAAACATTGGAGTATTCATATTATTTTACCATGACAAAAATTATACCCTATTACTATACTGAAATTAAGTCAAGAAGTCTTAAATTTATTCAAAGAATGCTACTATAGCCTAATGCATTTATATTTCACTTATTCTACTTTTAGAAATTTATTTCAACAACTGTCCTATGCTAAACATGCTCAAACAACCATCAGAATGTTTTCTAAGTTTACAAAGAAGAGTTATTATCCTCATTGAACATATTTGATAACCACATACTCACATAAGCAGACAATTGAATGGGAAATGAACGTTATGACAAAATGACTATATGCACAATTAACAATGCAGTCTATATTGACAACACACCCCCAAACCTAAGGGATGCATTGTCCTCAATGCATGAACATGAAAAAATAAAATGAATAAAAGCTACATGAATGCATGAAATAGATAAAAATCAAAATGAATGATCATGAAAATAGAAAAATCAAAGCTTGGAGGGCGAAGGAAACTACTTCACTTCGGTTGTGTGGATTTCCTTGCAGCTCTCTTGTAACGTTGTGACCTGTCCTGATCATCATTATCAACTTGAACGATTTTTCTAGTAGCCTTCTTGAATCTTTTACTCTTAAGCTCGTTAATGGGCACTTCTTCCTCATCATCATTAGTATCTAACTTTGTGATTTCATCAATTAGTTGATGACCTGCATGTTCCTGGGTAGTCATTGGTGCCTTGGATTGTGGTACAGGTGCAGTAGTCTAAGTTGTATCCAGTCCCTTATCATCAGATTCAATGTGGACAGATTCTATCCTGGCTGCATCTCCCTCTGGTTCTTGGTTGTGCATGGGAGTAGTAGTAGGTTCTTTATCTTCTGCATCAGGATCCAATAATAGTTCCTCAGGAAAAACAGGAAATGGTGGCATTGGGCGTGAGAAGTTCTTTTGCAAGGATTTATGAATAGCAACATCACGTTGGCGGACATATCCCAAAAAGATGGCCATCTCCTCTTGATCTTTGCCAAGGTTAGTGACAAGCATTTTCTAATGCTTTTCCAACACAACCAATTTTTTTTTCAAACCCTCTTCAGCTTCAATCATTTGCTGTTCAAACTTAGTGTGAGAAGTTGAGGGAGCAGCATAAATAGTCCTATGGGGAAAAGATAGAGGTGTGCCAGTTTGCCTTGGCATTTCCTCACCAACCAGTTTCTATGCAATGAGCTTAGTAATAGCCCCTTTGTTCAAAAGGTGGTCTTCATTTGATGATAGGGGAACCTTGACTCTTTGGCATAGTGCAATAATCAGTGAAGGGAAATTTAAAGTGCCAACACACTTTTGGGCACAACTATGAATCTCACAGAAAATAATTTGCCAACATTAATCTTTCGACCCACCGTTGTGGAGTGGAGAAGCAATAATCGATAATTAGAGATTGTAGCATTATGTGTAGAAGGAATGAGACGAGTTTTCAAGAGATAATACCAAATCTTGCATTGAGGCTTCAATGAGACTCTGTTGATGGTGTAACAGTCATTTCTTCAGATTGACCATTGTGTGCCTTATACACAAACATCAATGAGAACCTATGTAACACCCCTAACCTATCTCCGTCGTCGGATTAAGGTTACGGAACATTATCGTACAATAAAAAACATTTAAACATCATAACATTCAATAATCTAAATTTATTATAAACCATTCATTTTGTCCCTAAATCGAGCCCTAGAGGCCTTAGAAAAAATTTGAAAGCAATTTGGGACCAATTTGAAACAAAAGGAAAGTTTAAGAAAAAGTTGCAAAAATTGGAAATAGGGGTCACACGGCCGTGTCCCAGGCTGTGTAACTCTCTGAGTTGCCCCACACGCCCATGTGCCAGGCCGTGTGCTAGGTCGTCTAACTCACTGACTTGAACTCTAAGAAATTCTCAGATGACACATGATCGTGTCCCCAAGTCGTGTGTCTCACATGGCCATGTGACAGCCCATGTCCCAGGTCGTGTGTACCCAAAGTTTACCTAAAATCAAGCCATTTCATAACCAATTCACAACTAACCAATCTAACCATTTGAGCATACATCCAAGGAATTTAAATATCATTCACAACTACATAAACATGCCATTTTAGACACCCTAAATCAACTAACCAATGTGTCATTCAAAGACACCACAATTATGTCAAAACACCAACTATCCAAACATGTCAATATTGCCTCATTTCATGCATGATAACCTAGTTCAAATATGTACCAAAACATACCACAAATAATCATTTTTAAACCATTCTACTCACACCAAGAAGAACATTATTTACAACCATATTAAAATAACCTAGTGACATTGTAACACGCCTAACCCATATCCGTCGTCGAAATAGGGTTACAAAGTATTATCGTAAAAATGTAACTTAAAAACAATCATTTCCACACATTTCATAAATCATATTTAAACTCATTCAAACACATGCATATCGTCCCTTATTCGAGCCATCGAGGCCCTAGAAACACTTTAGAAATGATTGGGGACTAAATTAGAAACGTTTAGAACTTCATGGAAAAAGATAGAAAATTTCACACTACAGAGGTCACATGGCTGAGACACACGCCCGTGTCTCAAGCCGTGCAGAAATTCAAAGTAGGGACACACACCCGTGTCCCAGCCTATGTTCGTGCCTGTGTAACTCTCTGACTTGGGTCACACGGCCAAACCACACGCTCGTGTGCCAAGCCGTGTGCTAGGCCGTATAGCTGCCTGACTTGCAACCCTTTGAAACCTATAGGGGACACACACTGAGACACACTCGCGTGTCTTAGGCCGTGTGGACAAGAAATAAGCCATTTTCAAGCCATTTCTTTCACCCAAATCAAGCTCACACCTACAAGCCATTTGCACATACAATCAAGCTACATGATGCTGCTCACATAAGCTATGGAGTATCCACAACACATTCTGAACCTCAGCCATCGGTAGGACATTCAAAACCGGCACCCGAACATGGAAACTGTAATGGCATGTCATTTGTATCCTACAAATTCCTAAGGTTCAAACAGGGCTCGATAGACATCGTAACATCGTCAGATTTGCATTGATCGTTTACATAAAAATCCATAATTTACATATAGCTCAAAAGATAGCAACAAAAATTTAAATAATTACACAAACTTACCTTGATGATAAAGGCGTAGAAACGGAGTCGACTAATCCGAAGCTTTATCTTTACCTCGATTTAAAGTCGTACGAGGTCTATCTTAATCTAAATAAATAATTTCAATCTATTTAATATTCATTCTATTTAATTCAATCTAAATTCATATTTCTGCATGCTTTTGAGCCTATTGTTTTAATTCTATTACACAATTAATTATTTCACAATTTTCACCATGTATTTTACACATTTTACAAATAAATCCCTATTTGACATTTTCAACAAAATTCACTTTACAAAAGTTGTTTATCTATTAACAAGGATTTATTTTCTTCCATCAAACATCAAAAACCACATGAATATATTCATGGAAAAAGCCTAACCTTTTAATAGTTTTGCAAATTAGCCCCTAGGCTAGCTAGATTGAGTTGCAACGAGTCCAAAAATATAGAAATAATTAAAAACGGTATAAAAAATACTTACATGCAAGAGGAAGAGATGACCAAATATCCAAGCTCCTTCCATGGAGTTTTCCTAACCTAATTTTTGGTGGTTTTTTAACTAAAGAAGATGATATCTTCAAATTAGCCTATTTACCTTATTTTTTTATTAATTTACAATTATAACCTTATTACAAAACATTAAAATCACTTAATAATATGCACATAATTGTCCACCTACAATCAAAATGTTTTAATTACTAACTAAATCCTTTAACCATTTAATTTCATAGCCATATAGTACCTTTAACTTATAGAACTCTAATTTTGCACCTTCAACGATTTAGACCTTTTCACCAAAGTAAACATGCAAACGTAGAAATTTCGTAACGAAATTTTTATACGACACTACTATCATACTGTAGACTTTAGATTAATATTAAAATAAATATTTTCACATAATATTTGTGGTCCAAAAACCATTGTTCTGATTTCATTAAAACGAGCTGTTACAACTTTCCCCTCTAAAGGAATTTTTGTCCCCGAAAATCTTACCAGAAAAGAGGTTCGAGTATTTTGCTTTCATAGCTTCTTTTGGTTCCCAGGTGGCTTCTTCTAAACAATGTCATTGCGAAAGAACTTTCTCTAAACCTATGTTTTTATTCCTCAATCTTTAACCTCTCGAGCTAGATTTTTGATTGGTTATTTGTTGTACGACATATCAGGCTGAATCTCGACATCAACAGGTGAGATAACAAGTGAAAGGTTTGATCAGGATCATCGTAACATAGATACGTGGAACACATTATGTATCTTTTCTAACTCTAAAGGGAACGCAAATCTGTAAGCTACTAGTCTGATTCTTTCGATAATCTCATACGGCCTGATAAATCACGGACTTAGCTTTCCTTTACGTCTGAACTGAAGAACTTTCTTCCACGGCAACACTTTTAAGAACACTTTATCGCCAACTTGAAATTCAATGTCTTTATGTTTTAAATCCACAAATGATTTCTGAAGATCTGAAGCTGTATTCAAACTGTCTCGAATAACTTTAACTTTTTCATCAATTTCTCGTATCAAATCAACCTCGTGAATCTTTTTCTCACTGAGCTCAGTCCAATACAATGGAGTTTAGAATTTTTGACCATACAAAGCATCATATGGTGCCATCTTTATGCTTGATTGATAACTGTTATTGTATGCGAATTCCACCAAAGGTAAGAATCTCTTCTAGTTGCCTTTGAACTCTAAAACACAATATCGAAGCATATCCTCGAGTAACTGTATCAGACGCTCGGATTGTCCATCCGTCTGAGAATGAAATGCAGTACTAAAATGCAAATGAGTACGTAGAGCCTCATGTAATTTGCTCTAGAATCAGGACATAAACCACGAATCTCTATCAGAGATAATAGAATCTGGCACCCCGTGCAATCTAACAACCTCAACAACATATAACTCAGCTAATCTCTCAAGAGAATAATTTGTACGTACTAGAATGAAATGTGTAGAATTCATTAGACGATCAACAATAACCCAAATTGCATCTTTCTTTCTCGGAGACAAAGACAATGTCGATACAAAATCCATTGCGACGCGTACCCATTTCCATTCCAGAACCATCACTAGCTGTAACAAACCAGAAGGTACCTGATGTTCAGCTTTAACTTGCTGGCATACTAAACATCTCGATACGAACTCAGAAATCTCTTGTTTCATACCCGGCCACCAGTACATTTGTTTCAAATCACCGTACATCTTATTAATACCAGGATGAATAGACAAGCTACTATTCTGAGCTTCTCGTAAATCTTCTGAATGAGATCTGAATTTCTCGAAACACAAATTTTACCTTTGAAGTATAAACTATCATCGAATCCAATTTGAAAAACTAAATTAGGAGTTGACTCAATCTGTTTTTGTTTAGCTATCAACAATTCATCGCATTTCTGAGCCTCATAAATCTGTTGCAAAAACATCAGTCTAGCTTTCAACTCCGCTGAGATCGAGCCATCATCAAAACACATATGCTATTACCTTGCGTTTTTAACTATCTGGAAGCATACTCATCATTCAAATCTCAAACCATCATTTGTTGTAAAATCTTTTCGTGTTTTTTCAACTGTCTGGAAGCATACGCTATTACATTGTCTTCCTGCATCAAAACACAACCCAAACCATTTAGATATGCATATAATCCTAGGAGATATAAAGACTACAAACTTAGATGGATAGTGTGAGCCAGTTGAATAATCCTTCCTAATTGTCAACAACGTTTATATACAAAATAATCTATAATAACCGATAAGCTTACAAAGATTAGTAATGACATAATATAACATTTAATCTAAATACAATTAAATATAGTTCATATAATATTTGATTCAGAGTTACCAGAGTATAAATAGCGGGACGTATGTGCAGTCAAGGGTACCGAAGTACAAATAGGGGCATGTATGTGCATTTAGGGGTACCGAAGTACAAACAGGGGCACGCATATGCAATCATACTATAATTTTCTATAAACATATTAATTAAAGAACCATAATATAAGAACACAAGTAGAAATTCATTTACGTATTGAAATACCATGAACTTACCTACTATCTAATGCTGATCAACACGCAAGGACTAATTCGCTATTTTCTCTTTTTCTTGGTTATTGTCTTTTTGATCCAAGTTTTGATCTATATAATAGTTCAAAACAATATATTAATCTCATAAACATTTCACATTCCATTCAATGCATATGACCCTTAACTTTTCATTATTTACACATTTTCCCTAAACTTTTACAACTTTTGCATTTAATCTTCTAACCCGAAAATCATCAAATTGACCATTTTCTAAGAATCAAAATATAGCTGATTATTCTAGGCCCTTTAATAGTCCCTATTACACATTATATTCACCATCAAACCTTGAAATTTTGACATTTTAACAATTTAATCTTTAAATCAGTATTTAACAAAAATCACTTTACAAAACAACCAAATATCACAATCAAAGCTTGAAATATATAATTATCATCATAAACGACCAAGATTCATCAATGGTAACTTCCAAAACTTTTAACAGATTCAAAAACGAGTCAATTTCCATACCATGCAAGGCAAAGAGATGATTGGTGATCTCCTAGGTCCTCAATGGTGTTTTTCGGCAAAAAGATGAAGAAAATGAAGAAAAAATCTCATTTTTCAAATTTGTTTTTTCTTAATTTTACTTTATTTACAATTTTGCCATTAATTAAACATTATTTTTATCATTTTTCATTCTTAATGCCGTCCAAACATAATGACTAGGTCTAATTGCTACATAGGTACTTCCTTATTTAGTAATTAAACTATTTAATCATTTTTATGCAATAATTACTAAGTTTTGCACATTTTACAATGTAGTCCTTTTTCTTTAATTAGCTATATAAATGATAAACATTCTTAAAAAAAATTAATACGAATCAATGGCCTCGTAATTATTATATAAATAACATTTACGAGTCGACACAATAGAAATTCGTGGTCTCGAAACCACTGTTCTATCACTATTGAAAAATGGGCTGTTACAGCTTATGCTAAGCGCTTTTGGGACATTTTCTTCACAAAGTCAGCATGCTCTTTATGACCTTAAGATAGTTCATATTGGGCATTGATGGAGTCCTCATCAAATAAAATTGATGCACTATACAAATATATAAATGTATTGTCAGGAGAAGTAATGTGAGCATAAAACTCTTTCACTACCTTTGGGAAGACATCATTAGGATGGAGACAGAAGAAGCCCCACCCATGCTTTTAGACAACTACTGATATAGCCTCTGTATACCTCATGAAGAGAGCATCCTAGAAAAAGGAATCCTTTTTCCATGTAGAATGGTCGTTTGACAATATTTTTATGGTATTTTTCTTTAGCAAGTTTACTGAAGAAGGTGCGTGGAGATGCAGAGGTCAAAGAAAAAGCTATCTTTGAAGCCATTGAAAAGAATATAGAAAGCTAGAAAATGAAAAAGGCTAGATTTTATTGCAGTTATGAAGGAAACAGAAAGTAAAAGCAAAAAACGAAGCGGGATGAAAATGTGAGAAGAAACTGAATTGGCTAGGTTAAAACGTGAGAGATAAGTAGTTGTGATGTGTGTGATAAGACTGGGCTCAATCATGTGTTGACAAGGCAAAACAATTAACATTTAGCGAGAAAAAAATGGAGTTAGCGAAAATTTATGAGAACTAAAAGAATTTGGGCTAATGGCTTTAAGTTGTATGTATTCTGGCCTAAAGGAAAACCTGTAACAAGGGAAAATAAACAATTAAATAAACTTATTAGGTAACAAATAAGAAAATGTAAAAAAAATAAACAAAGAAAATTTCAGCAAAAGAAGAATTATTAAGTATTTTGAAGTGAAATAAAATTTTTGTCGTGCATTATAGGAGCTCCAAAATAATGTTTCAGGCGTTGACCATTGACTTTCAATGTGGATCCTATTTTTCCATCTTTAATGTTGACAACTTCATAAGGGCATATAAGCTTGAGTTCGAATGGTCCAGACCATTTCGACTTTAATTTTCCAGGAAATGGTTTAAGTCTAGAATTGAAGAGCAAGACTTGTTGTCTAGGTACATATTGCCGTGGTAAAATTTTCTTGTCATGCCAATGCTTTGTCTTTTCTTTGTACAGTCTCGCATTCTCATAAGCTTGAGATCAAAATTCATCCATCTCATTAAGCTCTAGCAAGCGAGGAGTGGTAGACGCACCCCAGTTCATGTTTATTTTCTTGATTACCCAAAATGCTTTATGTTTTAGCTCAACTGGAAAACGACATGGTTTACCATAGACAAGCTTGAAAGGTGACATTCCTAGCGGTGTCTTAAGAGTTGTGCGATAAGCCCACAAGGCTTCATCAAACCTCGCTGACCAATCCTTGCAGTTGGGATTAATAAATTTCTCCAGAATTTGTTTGATTTTTCTATTGGAAATTTTAGTTTTCCATTTGTCTGTGGGTGGTATACCGTGGCAATTTTATGTTTAACCACATCTATTTAGAACGTTGGCAACTAATTTGCAGTCAAAATGTGAACCTTTATCACTAATTAAGGCATGAGGGGTACTAAACCTGCTAAAAATATTTGTATGCAGGAATCTCAGAACTGATTTGGCATCATTTGTATGTAAAGCTACAACCTCAACCCATTTAGAGACATAATCCACAATAAAAAGAATGTAGATTTTTCCTCAATATGGTGGAAATGGACCCATGAAGTCAATTCCCCATACATAATAATTCCACGTCTAAAATATTTTGTAGCGGTATTTCGTGTCTCCTTGATAAGTTACCAGTTCTTTGACAGCGATCACATTTTTGACAGAACTCATTAGCATCTTTAAACATGGTGGGCCAATAGAAACCAGATTATAGAACCTTTGTAGCAGTTTATATGCTTCCAAAATGTTCACCATAAGATCTGGAATGATAATGATGTAGGATGCTTTGAAATTCATCAACCGAAATACATCTTCGAATTACTTGATCTGCACATTGCTTGAATAGGAATGGCTCATCCTAGTAATATTGCTTGACATTGTGGAGGAATTTCTGTTGTCCTTGATGATGGAGCGCATGTGACAGCAACCCACTGACTAGAAAGTTAACAATATTAGCATACCATGGCAATGCCATAACCAACAATAATTGCTCATCAGGGAATTCATCTTTAATCATTTGACCATCACCATAATTATTCCCTGATTCCAGTCGTGACAAGTGATTAGCCACTTGATTTTCAGTGCCTTTCTTACCTTTGATTTCCAAATCAAATTCCTACAGCAACAATATCCATCTAATGGGTTTGGGTTTGGCCTTTTTTTTCGTCAACAAGTATTTGATGGCAGAATGGTCTGTATAAACTGTGACTTTGGTGCCCACTAAATAAGCTCTAAATTTTTCAAAGGAAAACACCACAGCTAATAATTCTTTATCCCTGGTGGTTTAATTTAGTTGTGAATCTATTAGCGTGTGACTGTCATAATATATAACATGAAACATCTTGGCTTTTCTTTGCCCCAGCACTACTTCAATAGCAAAGTCACTTGCTTTACACATTAGTTCAAATGATAAAGTCCAGTCTGGTGGAGTGACTATAGGTGTTGTAATCAATCTCTCTTTTAACTCATCAATTGCCTTCGAGAATAAATCATAAAATGGTCTATTTTTCTCCAACAATCGACAGAGAGGCTCGGATATCTTAGAAAAATCTTTGATGAAGTGACGGTAAAATTCAACATGACATAGGAAGCTTCTAATTCCTTTCACTAAAGTGAGTGGTGGAAACTTTTCAATGACTTCTATTTTTGCTTTGTCAATGACAAGTCCTTGCTGTGAAATCTTGTGGCTCAAAACAATACCTTCACAAACCATGAAGTGACATTTTTCCCAATTCAACACCAGATTTATTTCTTGACATCGGCAAAGTACTAACTCCAAATTTTTTAAGCAATCTTGAAAAGTGTCGTCAAACACCAAGAAATCATCCATGAGTACTTCAAGGAACTTCTCCACTGTGTCAGAAAGTATTACCATCATGCAACGGTGAAAGGTTACCGGGGCTTTACATAACCCTAATGGCATTCTTCTGAAAGCAAATGTTCCATAGGGACAGGTGAATATAGTCTTTTCTTGATCAGTAAGAGATATGGAACTTTGATTGTAACCTGAGTAGCCATCTAAAAAATGGTAAAAGGCTTTCCCTACTAGTTTGTCCAGTATTTGATCTATAAAAGGCATAGGGAAATGGTCCTTTTTCGTTACTTTCTTGAGTTTTTGATAATCCATACAAACTCTCCAACCTATGACAGTACGTGTGGGAATGAGTTCGTTGTTATTGTTGCTGACTACTGTGACTCCTCTTTCTTGGGTACACACTGAACATGGCTCACCCAAGAACTATTAAAAATTAAGTATATAATTCTAGCATCCAACCATTTGATAATCTCCTTCTTAACTACTTCCTTCATGACAAGATTTAGTCTCCTTTGATATTCAATAGATTTGCCATGGCAATCTTCAAGTATTATTTTCTGCATGCAAATTGCAGGGCTGATTCCTTTACTATCCACAATTGACAATCCTAAAGCTTTTTTGGATTTTTTTCAGACCTCCAGTAATTTCATCTCCTGGTCTGTTGTAAGCTTGGTAGAGATAACTACAGGCAATGTCTCATTATCTCCGAAGTAAGTGTACTTCAAATGCACTGGTAATGCCTTTAATTCCAGCATTGGTGGATCTTCTATTGAAGAGCGATGAGGGTTGAAAGATCAATTTGATAAGTCTAATGATTCAAAGCTCCTCCTGAATCCATTTCTAGATTGTTGAATTTCCATTAGTTCTTCAGATTCTTCAGTCAATTCTATTTTAGTTAATTCAACAGAGTATACATTAGAATTATGGTGCATATGTCTTACAAATTCTTCCTGAATTACAACGTCAACAAATCCAACAGCATGACATTCTTCATCTGGGTTTGCACACTTTAAAGCATCAAACACATTAAATGTCAATTGTTGATCATTAATTATCATGGTTAGCTCACCTTTCTGTACATCAATCAATGTTCTACTAGTTGCAAAGAAAGGTCGTCCAAGTATTATAGGTACCTCTTTATCTGCTTCACATTCCAGAATAATAAAATCTTCTGGATAGAAGAACTTCTCAACTCTTACCAGTATATCTTTAATTTTACCTTCTAGGTGGACATATGATCTATTAGCTAGTTGTAGTCTGACTGTAGTAGGTCTTTCCTTTCCTATCCCAAGTTTCTTGAAAATAGACATAGGCATTATATTGATACTTGCACCTAAATCGCATAATTATTTACCTACATAATGGTTTCCAATTGTGTGGGGTATAGTGAAACTCCCTAGATCTTTTAATTTTGGTGACATTTTGTTCTTCAGCATTGTTGTGCAACCTTCATGTAACAACTCGTTTTTTGTGAAATCAGAACAATGGTTTCAAGACCACAAATCTAATGAGTAAACTATTATTTCATTATTATTTTCATGTCTGTGGAATGTTAGTAAGGTCGTATAAAAATTTCATTTTGAAATTTTGACGTTTGCATGTTTAATTATGTAAAAAGGATTAAATCATAAAAGGTGAAAAAGTAGAGTTTTATTAGTTAAAGGTATCAAATAGTTATGAAATTCTAAAGTGAGTAGACTTAAATGGTAATTAGACCATATGAGTGGTTAGTGGATATTCATGGATTGGTTTTGTTAAAATTATTAAAGTTTTTAAAGATTATTTTGGTAATTGGGTAAATAAAGGTTAAACTTAACAAAACCAAAAATTCGTTCATCTTTCTCAAGTCTTCTTCCACAAAATTTCAATAGGAGAGAAACACCATTTCAAGGTTTTTCATTCGATCAAGCTTTCCCTTAGCATGTAAGTGAAATCTTGTTCCGTTTTTAATGATTTTTATGTTTTCGAGATCGTTGTAGCTTAACCTAGCTAGCCCGGGGATCAATGTGTAAATTTGTTAAAGGTTTAGGGCTTTGCCATGAATTTTCTTGCATGATTCTTGATGTTTAATGGTAGATTATGAGTCATTGTTAATAAATAAACAAGTTTTGTAAAATGATTTTTGATGAAAATAACATTTAGGGACTTATTTGTAAAAATGATAAAAGTTCATAGTGAAATTATGAAATGATGGTTTGTATGATATGGTATAGGTCCCTAGTGAATTCGGCTAGCATGAAACTAGGATTAAAATGCTTAAATTTCAATTTATGAGCTTAAGGACTAAATTGTGAAAAGTTAAAATGTTTAGGGCCAAAGGGTAAATATGCATAAAAGTGAATTTTAGATTGAATTTAATGTTTAAGATTGATTGAAACACTTAATTGATTATAATTATTTAATTAGATCACAATAAATCTCAACCAGATCTAAATCGATGAAAGGCGAAAATCACGGATTAGCATGATCATATTTCTATGCTCTAGTCGTCAAGGTAAGTCCATAGTATTTCAATATGTAATTGAATTTCTACTTTTATTTTTCACATTATAGCTATGTAATTAAATGCTTATAGTTAATTATTCCCTAAATTGCACATATGTGCCCTTGTTTGTACTTCAGTACCCCTGAATTGCACATACGTGCCCCTATTTACACTCCGGTAACTATGAATCGAGTAATATATGTGTTGTATTCAATTGTTGTTAAGTTAAATGATATACTATGTCCTTACTAAGATCTATAAGCTTATTCATTCTTATGGATTGTTTTGTAGATCGTTGTTTCTGACATTTGGACGGATCGAACTTTCGGCTTACACTATCCATCGATGTCGATAGGTCTTGTGTCTCTTAAGGTAGTGGCATGTATATGTGGCTATATAGGTTGTTTTGGTACAATATGAAAATATACTAAACTAAGTTGTTAGTTATTTTATCAATATTGTAAATAGGTATCTTCTTGGTATAATTAGAATGGTATGAAAGTGAACACTTGTGGTTTGTTTTGGTTTATGATTGAATTTAAGTTGCTTTGCTAGGAATGGATCAATGTTGACATGTTTAAGTTGTTGATGTTTGGACATAATTGCAGTGTCTATGAATGGCACATTGGTTGGTTGGTTAGGACATTTAAATGGTATCTTTATGTTGAGTTACTTATGGTCACAATTATGGTATTTAAGATGATATTAAACTAGATGTGCATGATTCAAATGTGGTAATGCATATGTTTAGGTAAGTTCGTATGTTTATTTTTGAGGTGCGTTATATGACATATTGGTTGAATGGTTTTAGATTAATGAATTGGTCATTTCATGTTGATTTTGGTCATGTTATGATGCCTTGATCATGTGTACAAAATTCTTTTAGGTACATGCTTGTTCTGGTGATGGAAATGGTTTGATTTTGGCAATTTTCATGTCCATACGGCCTGAGACATGGGCGTGTGACTCAGCTGTGTGTGACACATGGCCAGGCGACACAACCGTGTGTCCCTTTTAGGTTTTAAGGCATGCAAGTCAGGCTGTTGCACGACCTAATACACAGCCTAGTACATGGGTATGTGCGGCTATTTCGAGAGTTACACGGCCTAGCACACGGGTGTGTAGCTTGGCCGTGTGACCCAACTTAGAGAGTTACATGGGCATGGGCTAGGATACGGCTGTGTATCCCTATTTTAAAAGTTACACGGGCGTGTGTCTCAGTCGTGTGAGTCATACAGCCAGGCCACACGGCTGTGTGACCCTTGCACTTCAAATTTTTGAACTTTTCCTTAAACTTTCCAAAATTTTCCAATTCAGTCCTAAATTGTTTCTATTGTATTTCTAGGGCCACGAGGGCTTGGGTAAAGGACAATATGCATGTAAATGAATGATTTATGCTATTTTATATTAATGTATGTATGTTTTTATGTTATGATTATATGGTAGTACTCTGTAACCTTATTCTGGCAACGGATACAGGTTAGGGGTGTTACACTTCAGTAAGTGCAACGGTTTCGAATTCCCTAAACCTTCTCTTCTTGGATAGGATATCTTTCATGAATTTCACATAATTAGACATTTGTTCTAATTCTTCCACCAAAGGTATGTTGATGTGTAATTGTTTCAAGACCTCCAAAAATTTCTTGAATTGAGCATCTTGTTTTAACTTTTAGAAACACTGGGGAAAAGGAGGGGTTGGCCTTCCTTTCATTTGTTGAGGTTACTTTGCGATGGAATTTGAATTGGCTTTGCAAGATGAATTTTCTTCTGTATGCTTTTGTTTACTCCCATCTTTTTTTGTTTGTTCCACTACTGACTCGAACGTTGTGCTTTTTGGAACTTTCTTCCTTAGTAAAGGCATCTGTCACAACTCCTGGCAGCTGAGTGCCACTCCAAAGTGTTATGGCCTTACATTGTTCCTTTCCTTTAGATCAAGAACTTTTTATGTCACTAGGCAATGCTCCTTGTTGTCTAGAACTTAATGTAGTGGCAATTTGTCCCACTTGATTTTCCAGAGCTCTGAAGGAACCTGCCTGGCTCTGAATAATTGCTTCATTCTTAGCCATATACTCCTTCAATAGAGCTTCCATAATTGATGTTGTAGTTGACGAATTTGTTGCACATTTTGCCATGACATTGGTTAACTATATCTAGGTGGTACACCAGCCACATTCTTTCGATTAACATTGCTAGCATTTTCCATTCCCTAATTACTCCATCTGAAATTTGGATGTTGTTTCCATCCTGGATTGTAGGTATTGGAGTAGGGATTATTTTTTCTACGATTGAAATTCCCCATGTAATATGTAGAGGTAGGATTGGACGGGCATTCGTAAGAAACATGATCTTCTCCGGAGTATACACATGCTAGTTCTGCAACCTTCATCTCCTGCACTATAGAGGGTATTTTCAGAGTTTTAATCATATTTGTTAAAAATGATACCTGAGTTGTTAACGATGTGATTGTATCAAGTTCTATAATTCAAAAAACTCTTCTACCATTACCAGCTCTGGTAGTGGGGTACTGATAATCATTATTTGCTATTATTTCCAGAATTTCATATGCTTTACTGTAGGAATTGTCGAGCAATGTTCCATTAGCAGATGCATCCACCACCATTCGCGTGTGAGCATTTAATCCATTATAGAACATTTCCAACTATGTCCAATACTGAAAACCATGCATCAGGCATTTTCGAATTAGTTCCTTGAAACGTTCCCAAGCTTCATATAATGTATTATCTTCAGATTGCCTATATGATGTAATGACATTTCTTAGCTTGGCATTCATGTTGGGAGGATTGTACCTAAGCAGAAATATCTGACACAATTCATTCCAAGATGCCACCATACCTGATGGTAACGCATTCAACCATGATCTGGCATGATCTCGCAATGAATAGGGGAAAAATTTTAATCTGAGGGCATCTTCAGGAACACCCTACTCCTGAATGAATCAAAGACTTCAAGAAAAAGTCTCAAGTGCATAATGGGATCTTCAGTGGGTAGACCACTAAACTGCCCTACTATCTGCAACATCTGAAACATTACTGGTTTTAATTAAAAGTGTTGAGCTTGAATATGTGGCCTAACCATTCCTAGATTTAGATCATCCAAAATAGGCACTACATGTTCTCTGATGGGTCTATCTCAGTCATCTATAATTCGAGGATTATCAGCATTCCTTTCATTCTGGAGTACCTGATCTTCTCTGTTTGAATGATTTCTAATTCTCTCCATTTCTCTTAACTCTTTTCTTCTTCGCCTTGATGTCCTTCCAATTTAAAGATCAAAACAATGTTTTGTATCCCTTAAATACTTCTTCTCATGCACTAATACAAACCTGCACAATCAAATAAATTTCTAATTAACTACTCTAACAAGAATAACAAGAATAATAACAAATCAACCTTTCACCAATGCTGGCAATCCCTGGCAACGGTGCCAAAAACTTGTTGCGTGTAAATAACTAATGCAATTGTGTAAGTGTACATGTCATTCAAGTAATAAGGTGATAAGTAAGTATCGTCTCCATAGGGATTGAAAATTGGTAGGAAATTGAGTATGTTATTATAATACTGTTAATTATACTAAAACATCAGGAAATAATCTCAGAGTGAATAAGAAACTAGAATAATAAATTACTGAAATTAAATGATAAAGAACAAAGAATTGATATGGCAAGTAAAATGATGTGGTAATTCACAGAGACTATCGAGAGTATTTATGTTGTTGAATGAACAGGGTTTGACTTATGCAAGAGAAATGTTCATATCAAGATAATGCCATGGAAAAATATTGTCTAATCTACTACCCAAAGATTCTCTACTGTAACTGGCTCTTTCGATAGTTAGATCTTAAGCTAAAAATCTAAGTTCATGTACGTCTACAAAACCTGGGATTGACTGCTGCAATGAACGTCCTCTATATACAACTTGCAACATCTATGTCTAGAGTGCTCCGAATATTCTGTCGAGTATTCGCTTGCAACAAATGATTCAAGATCCAGTATTCTTAACCTTTTCAGAATTAAAAACACCTAAGAACACAACATACATTCAACTATGTCTAGAGCTTGCATGCATGTATTTAAAATAAGCATGAATCGAATGTAAAAGTGATATAGACAATCTCAAATCATAGGCATTAAAGATGATGAAAACATTCACTTAAACAACTCCAACCCAAAAAAGATTTAGTTCATGGGTGGAGAAGTAAACATCAAAATAGAATCATTCATCAACATTCTCAATTAATTTCGAATCATAGAAAATTCAATCTAGAAAAATAAAGGCAAAAGTGCAAGAAGTTAATTCCACACTCCAGCTTCTCTTTTATCTTTCGATTGTACATGAATCTAGGAAGGATTTCTTTTCCCCTTCCTCACGCCTGTATGCTTCTCTCTTCTAAGTTGCTACCCTTTCTTTCTCTAGAATTCACCAATGGAGTTCTTCTTTGAGTAGAGAGAGAATTTTTGTCACCAGTCCCTTTCTCATGCTAATTCTCCTTTTCTTTTTTCTTATTCTTTTACCTTCTTTTATTGGGTAGATCTGTTCCACCTCAACACACATTTTTCATTTCTCTTTTCAGGTTGGTTTTTCTGGTACATGTCTAGCTGGCTAAGAGTGACGTGGATAGAGTGTTGAGTCATCATCCCAGAATTGCCATGGCAATTCTGTTAGCAATCAATCTTACTAATCTCCATGGCAATGTTTCACTTCCCTTAATTTCTTTCTGCATCCTCTTAGTCCTCTTCTTCTACCTGCACCTGTGTTCACATAGAACCACACATTTCCTCCTCAAGTGATGAAAGTAACAAATAATGGCCAATGTAGCATAGTTCAAGCTTTGTTATGCAATGTTCTAAAATTATCCTAGAAATGCAGATGTGTTTACTTAATTTCAAACAATTAGTTCCATCTAGAGGCTTAAAATATAACTCTTTTCAAGAGTTACCAACACCACGTACAGAATACCGATATCGACGAAGAACACAACGATGTCGCGACAAGGCACCAGTCGGTTGCAACATAGCAACCAATTTTCCCAAGACTTCCAAGCTAACGGATATGTTGCGACACAGAACCCTTTTGTCATGACATAGGTAAACTACCAAGGATGTTGCGACATAAAACCCATGTGTCACGACATCGCTGGAATTTTTTGTAGGGTTAATGCGACCCATTCGCGCAACCCGACAACCTCCCCTTTATTTAACCAGATTTTTAACCCTTTAAAACTTTATTTTATAACCTAAAACCATATTTACTTCTAGTTAAAACACCTCTTAACCCTTAATTCCTAAAACTCTCTCAAACCTCTTAAAACTTCTTAAACCTTAAACCCTGAATCTCTTAAACATCCTATTTTCTCTTCACAAACTTTTCAATCATCTTCGATGCAACAAGGAATGGAAAAGTCACGGGAAAGCAAGGAATTCAAACAAAATTTGACTATATATTTAAGGTTAAGGGTTTCTAAATTGAACTTTTTATTGTTCCATTGAATTGTTTGCTTAGTAATTCATTAGGATTGAATTATCATGCTTTCTAGGAAAGTTTAATGAAAAACATTCATTCCAGAGAGGGGATTTGATCCGTCCATGATTTTGTGTGATGGAATATGGCCTTTAGTTAGATATCATAGGTGGGAATGTTTTGGACGATCCTTAAAGATAGTGATGTGGTCTTTGTTGTTCAAGAATTTTAAGCATCCCTATGGGACCACGAGTCTAGAAATATTGAAGGCCATATGTGGGAATCGATACTTGTACGAGGGAAAGAGGTGTGAGTAACCCCTCGAATAATTTGTGACTTTTATAATGCTCCATACTATGAAAATGATTTTATTGACGAAACTAATTTAGAATACTTTTGGGACGTAGATATGGATGACATTATAAACTTTTTAACTGAAGAAAGTGGTGAATGGAAATATTGTTCAGGTACCAATGTTCCCGTATCCTTTCATCAAGCTATTATGTTTCTAGAGGCTAAGATGCGGATTCAATTTGTGTGTACACGAATAGTACCTGCTTTAAATGTTTCTGACGTTGATACTTTTAGAGCAGTTTTACTTTATGCTATTTTTAAGAAAAAACAAGTCTGCATCAGTAAATGGATCCACCAAAACATGAAGAGATGCATTAGTAGCCAGAAGGTGGGATTTTTTTATCCCTATCTAGTGATGGTCTTATACAGAAAGGCGGGTGTACCTATGACATCCACTAAGCAGTCGCTAAAACCTTCTAGAAGTATCATCGGAGACACCTTGTTATAACAGTACATTGAGCTACAAGCCAAACAAATAAAAGATTGGAACAAGTGATAGTAAGAGGTGACAGCTACACCAGCTTCATCTCAGAGGTTGACACAAGCTCAACAAGAAGTTGGTGAAAGTAGTCATCCAAAGCTAGGTTGGATGTTTCAATGGATGCAGATCAGGACCAATTTTTCAAGAATTTGCTAGGAAAAACTTTAAAAACTTTATGTTATATTATTCTATTACTCAAAAAACTTTAAAAACCTTTCTTTTATGTTCTCATACTATAATTTATTTAAAGTACTAGTTAGATCTTTTAGTGTTTAAGTAAGAATTGACCTAGCACTCACCTCCCTTGGGTATGATCCACGTAGTATTCACTTACTTCGTTGTAAAACTATATTACAACTCGACCCATATACTTGCAAATACTGCATTGTCGTTCTATTTTTTATTGCAGTATTCACACTCTGGACGTTAGTACATCTGGAGGCAGTTAGTTTCGCATAAGTCGTAAGGTATGAGCTTTGCAAAAACTAAGGGTCGTATAAAATCATTAATTCGTAGGAATATCATGCTTTTACAAGTAACATGAATTCAAGGCTATTAAACTTTAGTAGGGTTCTTGCAAATACATGGGGTTGCACATTTATGTGTTCACATATTTTACTAGTGGTTTGCAAGTTATAAAACAAATAATATAGAGGTATGCATGTAAATATGGAAATTATTATAGGGTACGCATGTAATTGTGGCATGCATCATATAGAGTTCCTTGACACTTAACCGTAAATATGTCTCGCATAAAAAAAATTAAAACATAACACTCTCATGCATGGATAACATCAAGTTTATTAATGAAATAATTAGTTACCTTAAAACACTGCTATAGATAACGCCACTAAATTTTGCAGCATTTATGTGGGAAAATGTCGCTATAGAACATGATCTTTAGTGACGCTTTTCATACAAATGTTGCTATAGAACATGATCTTTAGCGGCATTTTTTTACAAACACCACAAAAGATCATGTTCTTTAGCGGCGTTTGTAGTAAAATGCCGCTAAAGATCATGTTCTATAGCGGTGTTTGTAGTAAAACCACCGCTAAAGATCATGTTCTTTAGTGGCATTTGTTGTAAAAGCGTCACTAAAGACCATGTTTTATAGCGACGTTTGTGAGAAAACGCTGCTAACATTAACAGATTTTACCAATTTATTTTTATTTCATATAGAACCTGAATTTTTAACATATTTCCCTGCAACTTAAAATCCAACCAAAAACTTCAAATCTAAATGATACTATCATGAAAGAAATATGAATATGATCTAAATTAATAAATGAAATAACAAAATATATTCAAAAGTTATATTGTTAATATATTCTCACAATAAAAAAACAAAAGTCTAAGATGGAGGATTCTGTGATTGATTCTGTTGAAACATCTTCATCATATTTTGAAGCTATAGCTGGAGTTCATCATATTTTCTTGTTGCCTTTACTGCCCTTGCTGCTGCCTCTGCTTCCCTCGTTGCTACCTCCGCTTTAAGTTGTAGCTAGAGTTCATCATATTTTCTTTGAGCCTTTGCTTCTCTCGATGCTGCCTCAACTTTAAGGTGAGCAATTTGCTCAACTGTGCTCACTTGCATCTGAGCCATCTAGTCTCTTAACCTCTAAACTTCAGCTTGAGCATGATTCACTAAAGGCATGTATTGCTGCAAGCTGGATCCAAAATTTTGGGTTGGGCTAACAAAATATCCTTAAAATCGAACCCGACCATACCTTTCAAGACCCAAAACTTCAGTAATAATTCAGTTATCAATGTCGTCCAGATTAACAGAACTATCACTTGAAGCCATCGTTTCATACTCCGCCCTTTTATCCTTTAGTTTCTTCTAATAAATCAATCAAGGAGTAAGAAACGAAATATATAATCAAACAAATGCAACATAACTTGACATTATTTGCATTACAAACGACATTAAACCATTATAATTAAATATGATAAATATTTAAAATAATTCAAATTTTATTAAGTAAATATACCAT
>CM025141.1:23098791-23111776 GCA_013467495.1 Gossypium gossypioides
ATGAACGCCACACCAAGGTTGGTGATAAGTTCAAAGAGTTCGGGTTGACGCCACTAGCAAGCTAGATAACTCAATTCGAGACTCAAACGAAATAGAGAGGAAGAAACCTCAGAAGAACAATAGTTCGTTCAATAAGTTTGCAAAAAGTTCTCCCACATGTTTACGAGAAAGCTATTTATAGACACAAATATGACTACTCAAATTCGGAATCTATGTGTTCACACAATAATAAAAATGCTAACACTAAAACATTAAAATTCGGTTCATGTTTGAAGATGGTGCATGAATTGGCCGAACCATCATGTTGCTTCACTTGATGCATTCATGCATACTTAGCCTTGAAGAATAGTCATAATTCCATGAATGTGCAGCCCTTTAATGCTCCTACATCTTCATTGGCCGAATGAAGCTTTAATGTACCTTGAATACTTGATGATCATCTTGAATATGCATGAACCATGCATGAAAACGTCCCATTGCATGCTCCTCTATAAATACAGTCCATGAATCTTCAAATGCATGAACATTCAACAGCTCCCTCTTCCATGAACATCTGAAATGCATATGCTCCTTTAAATGCCATCCATTGAACCTCAATTGTGCATGCACCCTTCCATAATTTCCACCAAGCCATACATGAGTCTTGTATTAAATACATCTTCACATTCGAATGAACCTAGTTCATATAATATCAAGACAAATTAATTAACATACTAAGATAAATTAAAAACAATTAACTATGGACTAGCTAGTATATTAAGTTTGGCTAGCTCAAACATGTGAAAACAATTAATGAACTGATTTGAGCTAGGATATTCGGTCAAGAGCTGCAACAAATTAAATAAGATAAAACCAAGACTTAGTTTATTATAAGGTTAAAGGAAAGATCTAAAACTAAGCTAGGTTGAGCTCAAACGAGCTTTAATGAGCTCAAGTGAGCTGATTCGAGCTAAATGGAGCCTGGAGAGCTGAAGACGAGCTAAAATCAGCTTGCATTAAGGTGCAAGAGGTCTTTAAGAAACTGGCCTGAACTTCTCCATTAACAACGAGTTTGTTCTCTTCCCAGAATTGAGTGAATAGAGCTAAAACAGCTTCTTGGAGTTGCCTAGCTCGAGCTCGAGTTATTGGGCCTTTAGGAAGCTCAATGGGATCTTGGCTCGAAGTCGTCAAGCTCCCAGCCGTGCTTACATCATCCCCTCTTCTTCAAAACGACTTGTCCTCAAGTCGAGCTATTTGTTGAGTAGAAAAAATTTCTTCTTACGTTGCTCTTTTTGGACGAATAGGGTGAGTGGTCTCACGTAAACCTAAAAGAAAGTTATCACTTGACAAGGAAACACATTATCATCATTAAAGAATAAAGGATTAAGAAACTGATGAGCTAAAGATGAACCAATCCTTTTCGATTCAGAAACAGATGGTGGATGATCGAATGCTAAGTAAAAGCTAAGTCTTACTTTTTCAAATCGACTCGCCATGTTTGGCAGTAGAGATGACAAATGACTCAATTGAAATGGACAGTCATAAGACAACAAGAAGTTATCCAAGCAAACATGTAGGCTATGCAATATTATATCAAGAGAGGTATAATTCATGTAAGAGGGCAAATTCAAAACACCATGTTTACAGACAAGTGAACAAAATGCCAATGCCTCTTCAAATGATCGAAACAAAAATGGATAGGTTTCAAGGTAATCGTACATCTTCAATTGCTTTCGCAAGTCATTATTTAAATAAATATATGGTGAGTAATGAGTCAAGAAATGTAAGTCTTTAATAAAAATAGACAAATGAAAAGATTCACATGATTCACGTTTCTGCATACTTGAACCTTGCAATCGCTAGTTAGACATTACCTTACCAATTTGCTGATCAACAACACAATCCTCATTAGTATTGCTCTCCTTATCACCATTTGAAACAAAAAAAAAACATTACTATTCAAAGAAGAACAATTACCCACATTAAAGTACGATTGTTTTTCTAAGACCAAATCATCAACAATGTTTTCATCAACATGGGAATAAAACAAAGATGTCTTAAATTTTTTCAAAGTCATTCCTTGTTTACCTTTAGGAGTAAGAGGACAAAAATCGGTTTTACCCTTTTCAATCAATGCAAACCTTCTTTCCTCAGAAATGTAGTGAAGAACAAACTTTTTATTTCGATTAACCTGAAATGTTGAGGAAACACAAAGACAACTTGCGCTTTTCAAAGTGTTGCGTTCACAATAATGAAAAAGGTTAATGTCACCATGGACAAAGGACTCAAAGGGACATGCTGAAACATTATTCACACATTGAATGTATGAATTGATACCAGGTTCAAAAGCATAAGTTGATCTTACCTTTTTGAGATGAAACATGAATTTCATGTACAGCCACATAAAATGATCAAGGAATGATTTTAAATTGTAATCAAAATTGTCAAATCTCGTTTCCTTAGTCAAAGACCAAGCATCAAACAAATTGTTCGTACAAAATTTAGGATACTTGAATTTTCCACAAAACGAACCAAAATAGCAAATTCTAGGTTTGAACACATGAGTTTGATTACTTATTCCAAAGTGTAGCAAAGGTTTCATTTTTGTCATTAAATCAAACATGCCAAACCAAGAAAATTTGTGCATACACAGATTCACACAATCAATCTTCTTTACATTCATCACAACAGATTTTTACAACCTCGGGAATTTCTCACAAGGCAGTAAATGATTCACATAATCATCACAATCAAACAAATTAATCGCTTTTCGTGAAAATCCGTTATCACGCAAGATCATATTTTGTGTTTGCCATTCTAGTCGAACAAAACCAACATATTTCTCAGCACAACACAAATCAAGAGAACAACTTCTTATGCTTCCACTTAAAACGAATTTATCAACCACAAACACAGAATAACAATTAACCATATCATAATAAGATGGTCTTTTAAAAACTAAGTCATCAAAAATTTTATCAACAACTTTCAATCTTGATTGCCATGGCTCGGTTGCTAAAGATTCCTTACCTTTAAGCACTTGTGGTTGGATTTCACCTTCAACCTTACCTTTGTTGGTCAACTAGAATTGCCTCTCATTAGGAAGGTATTGAAGCTGAAATTTAACAATCAGCTTATCGGAAACCTGAAAACATGCAACATGAGGAAAACTCACATGTTGGTTAGTGGAAACATTCCTCACTTGTTCTTACTCACTATCTTCTTTTTCTTTCATTACTTTTTAAATTTTTTCTTCCTTTTCACATTCTTGGTCAATCTCAATCTCGTTTTTCTTTTTCTCACTCTTTTTTTTCTTCTCTCGAGTTCGTTTAGAATTCGCTCATTTTCTCTCATTTTTATCTCTTGTTTTTCTTTTCTTTTATTTCTTTTTCTTTTTGCCTCGTTCTTTCATTACAATATGAAGATGATACAAATAAATGAGAATGATAAGTTTTTCGACAGAAAGAAAGGAAAGAATCTACATATGAACCAAGTTAAACTCGTCATGAATATTTCTCCGTGGATGCTTGCTTGGACACACTTGACGAGATATTTGTACTTTCTCGTGTGTCATCTCAGAAGTTCTCAAACTTAAAGCTTTCTCTCTTTCTACTTGAATTCCTCGACGAGTAGGAGTCACGATAAGAATCTCTTCTCGAACATTCGTTGGATGTTCGTCTCCTTGGCACTCTCATTTTTGCCCTTTCACTTTGATTAATTTGCTCTCGTTTGGTTCTGCCTCGATGATCTAGCTTTTCTTTGATCGGTTCAATTTTTCGATTGAGCATGCACTCCATCTCTTTCAACAAATATTGAAATTCAAATGCTGAATACTCTTCTAGAGACATGATTAATTTGATGAAAAGAAAACTGTCAAAATAGGAACAGAAAACAAATACCTCACCCCAAGATGTCATGATTCACTCGGAAAGAAAAATAATTGTTTTCACTCACTCTCGTGTTTGCACTCGTTTTTAAGGCGTTTTCTTCTCTCTAATGTACTCACTCGTTCTTGCCTTTTACCACTCAATTCTTTCTCTCATGATTTCGTAATTCTTCTCTTTTAGACTTATTTGCTATTTTGGGGTCAGTTTCAAAGGGTTAACAAGGGTGATAATGTAGAAGGTGTAAGGTAGGAAAGAAAGAGTAACAAGTATTTCAACACTTCAATTTTTTTATTTTTGAATTTTCTTTTACTTCGTATACATTTTTTTTAATTCAACTATAATTGAACAATACAAAAGAACTTTGAATATAACTTGAATTTTTTTAATTCGAAACTTTTTTTTATGAACCTATATCGGGATGAATACGAACGTTAGCACTTTTTATTTTAATAGCTCTGATACCAAATGATGTGAATTGGCTCGATGATGTTGAGTCGAATCACTTTAATTTCCTGATCGTTGACGAGTAGAGTCGTTCGTTTTGTAAGAAGTTGGATTTTGGTTAACTTATAAACGAAAGTTGGCAAAGGGGTTCAAATGATAGGCTAGGTTCGATATTTGATAGGCTCAATTTAATAAAGAAATAAAGTAAATAGTTGATAGATTTGAAGGAATGGATAAGTGAACTCAAGCTTTAAGATCGATTCAATACTATAACGAGTATTGCCCCGGGACTTATATCGCTCAAGGTGGTTAAATGGATGATAGAAGATGGACTTTGACCCGTTACCTAAAGAGGTAGGAACAATAGGTATAAATAGATGGATGAACGCCATACCAAGGTTGGTGATAAGTTCAAAGAGTTCGGGTTGACGCAACTAGCAAGCTAGATAAGTCAATTCGAGACTCAAATAAAATAGAGAGGAAAAAACCTCACAGGAACAATAATTCATTCAATAATTTGGAAAAAAAGTCCTCCCAAATGTTTACAGGAAAGCTATTTATAGATACAAAGATGACTACTCAAATTCGGCATCTATGTGTTCACACAATAATAAAAATGTTCACACTAAAACATTAAAATTCGGTTCATGTTTGAATATGGTGCATGAATTAGCCGAACTATCATGTTGCTTCACTTGATGCATTCATGCATACTTAGCCTTGAAGAATAGCCATAATTCCATGAATGTGCAGCCTTTTAATGCTCCTACATCTCCCTTGGCCGAATGAAGCTTTAATGTACCTTGAATACTTGATGATCATCTTGAATATGTATGAAGCATGCATGAAAACGTCCCAATGCATATTCCTCCATAAATACGATCCATGAATCTTCAAATGAATGAACATTCAGCAGCTCCCTCTTGCATGAACTCCCAAATACATATGCTCCTTTAAATGCCATCCATTGAACCTCAATTATGCATGCTCCCTTCCATACTTTGCACCAAGCCGTACATGAATCTTGTATTAAATACATCTTCACATTCAGCTGAACCTAGTTCATATAATATTAAGACAAATTAATTAACATACTAGGATAAATTAAAAACAATTAATTATGGACTAGCTAGTATATTAAGTTCGACTAGCTCAAACATGTGAAAATAATTAATGAACTGATTTGAGCTAGGATATTTGGTCATTAGCTGTAACAAATTAAATAAAATAAAACTAAGACTTAGTTTGTTATAAGGTTAAAGGAATGAGCTAAAACTAAGCTAGGTTGAGCTCAAACGAGCTTTAATGAGCTTAAGTGAGCTGATTCTAGCTAAATGGAGCTCGGGGAGCTGAAGACGAGCTAAAATCAGCTTGCACTAAGGCGCAAGGAGTCTTTAAGAAACTGGTCCGAACTTCTCCATTAACAATGAGTTTGTTCTCTTCTCAAAATCGAGTGAATAAAGCTGAAACAACTTCTTGGAGTTACCTAGCTCGAGCTCGAGTTATTGGGCCTTTAGAAAGCTCAATGGGATCTTGGCTCGAACTCGTCGAGCTCTTAGCCGTGCTTACATCATCTCTGATCTTGCCACTAGTTGGACCGTCAGCTCGGTTTCACATATCGGGTCGGATTCAACCAGTTTTTGGGTCTTACTCCTTGTCTCCGCTCCGATGCCCAATTTACGATATCAAGTCCAAGTTTCAAGTTCAATTACCCATTAGGGCAATTTTCTGACTTCAAAATTAACTTCTACAAATATCATATTAATTTTAATTGATTTAATTAATTTAATTTTACTTGATCCCTATTAATTTTTTCAAAAATCACTTAGAATTTCCAAATTAAATTTTAAAGAAAATTTTTTAATGAAATTCTTTAGTTGAACAATTCTCACGACCACCTAATTTAATTCCACATCGAATATATTGACTCAATTAAATTATTTCCAAAGTCGTAAATTTTTCTTCTGATTCAAATGTAGTCCGATCAAGCTTTTGTTGAGCTAGCGGAGGGACCAATCAGACATATAGAATTAGGCTCTAGTGATTGCAATTATGTCCAGAAGCATCGTTTCGATAATTCACAATTACTTAATCATGTACTTAGTCTACAAGAAGTACAATGATTGAAAACTCTTTATTGTATACTTTTTACGAAAGCAATTCATCCAACTGCTTTGTCCAATGACCTCGTCATGTGTGTGTTACACTCATATGATATCCTTGATTCCTTTGAGTTAAACCCGTTCACTCAGTACAATCCTATTTTATCTCATTGTCACCATTGTGTCTTTTTAATGATTAACATGAACACTATCAACAAATGGATGTGATAAATTGCTAGTTCGAGAACAAGCAACTGGTAGTCGCGTTCCATATTTATCAATCCACACAATGCCAATGAGAGGATTTCATTAACTCTTTAATTGAGCTATGAATTCCACTGTTGCTAGTAAAGCAATGCCAAACATAAGTCATGTGCCCAACACACCTGGTATGGGCTCAATGATCTTTAAAGCATAAGCCTCCACTTATATCAAACCACATGAGTTGCGTACTAACTCAGGATTTAGTTAAATCACACAATGAATGTCACAAGTGAGTTAATTCACAAACAGATTCAGAATTAATTCATCTTAGGTCTAGTCCAATGTATCATTCCACCAATGAATACATCTATGTCTCTACTCGTAGAGTTAACTGCTCCGATATCCAAGACTAGCCATCTCCCTAATTGGAATTGTAGACGACATAATAATCCTTCTCAGTATTTGAATCAAATGCTCACTTTGATTCTTTTATGGGATTATGGACTCATTTATATTATCTACTCAAGTAAGTTATCTTTCTCGCAATGTAAACGTTCTTTACAATGCCACTTATCTTCAATTTGAACTTTAGACAATCAAGGTAATATTTGTTTGTCATAATTTCGCTACGAATGCAAAATATAAAAGATATAAATACAAAAGACATAATAGTGAAATGTGAAATTAACTTTATTTATTCATCGTTAAAAAAAATAGAAAATGGTTACATGGTTGCTACAATATGAGGACATTTCCCAACAATCTCCGATTGCCTTAGTGAAGAAAATGTGTTATGTTTTGCATTCTCGTATCCTCAACGTGTTTGTTAAAACTCCTAGTTACAAGAGTCTTAGTAAACGGATCAGCAAGGTTACTTTCATAAGTTACTTTCATCACATCTACAATTCCTTCGGCTATTACGTCTCGTACCAAGTGATACTTTTGAGCAATGTGTTTTGTCCTATTGTGACTTCTCATTTCCTTGGTATTAGCTATTACAGCACTATTATCATAATACAATGTTATAAATTTTTCTATATCAGGAAAAACTTAAAGTTTGGTTAAGAACTTTTGAAGCCATATTGCTTTTTTTGTTGCAGTGCAAGTTTGTTTTAAACTTCTCCATACTATGGCTCCACGGCCAAAAACGAATACATTTTTTAGATTTGATTTCCTTGAATCTTTGTAGGTTTCGAAGTCTAAGTCTGTCTATCCAACATGAGTAAGGTCTTGCCTAGAATACACAAGCATATAATCCCAGTTCTTTTAAGATACATTAATATATTATTTACAACTTGCCAATGCCTGAGACCTGGATTCGCCTGATATCAACTAACCATTCTTACTGCCAAATAAATATCTGGACGTGTGCAAAGCATCACATACATAAGGCTTCCAACTGCCGAAGCATATGAAAACTTAATCATATGCTCTCTTTCTTCTACTGTATTAGGAAAGTCATCTAAAGAAAAATGAAAACCTGATGCAGTCGGCTGAACGCCTGACTTTGCATTGGTCATTGCAAAACGTTCCAGTACCTTATCGATGTATGAAGCTTGAGATAGTGCTATCATTTTGTTCTTTCGATCCCTAAGGATTCGAATTCTAAGAATATAACTAGCTTCACCCAAGTCCTTCATGCTAAACTGTTGAGCTAACCACAGTTTAACTGATGACAATTCTCTTACATCATTTTCGATCAGTAGAATATCATCGAGATACAAAATGAGGAAGACTACCTTTTTGTCCTTCATACGCTTATAAACACAAGGTTCACCAGCATTTTGCTTAAGTCCAAAACTCTTGTTGTTTGATCAAATCTTTTATTCCATGAGCGAGACACCTGCTTAAGTCTATGAATGGATCTTAGCAGTTTGCAAACTTTCTGCTTCTTTTCTTTGACAACATAGCCAGTGAGTTGAGCCATGTAAATGTTCTCATTAAGATAGCCATTCGAGAATGTTGTCTTGACATCCTTTGCTAGATCTTGTAATCGAGAGCAGTGACAATGGGTAATAGTATGTGTATAGACTTGAGCATGGCTATCAGAGAAAAGGTCTCATCATAATCGATGCGTTCTTTTTGTGTGTAGTCTTTCCCTACAAGTCTAGCTTTGCATTTTCACTTTCTCTTCTTCTTATAGATCCACTTACACCCTATGGGTTTAATCCTAATCGGTAAGTCTATAAGTTCCCTCATCGTATTGTATTTCATAGAATCCATTTCGACATCCATGGCCTAATTCTAGAGCTTGGAATCAACGTCCTGCATAGCCTTTTCATAAGTGAATGGATCATCATCCTCATGATTGGATTCTGTATTATAAACACTACCATCATTGATGAAAAAGTCTGATTTATTAGAAACTCTCGCACTACGACGGATTCCCCTATGTTGTTGATCGTTTGTAGGTCTTTCTACAACTTTCTCAAGAATTAAATTTGGTGATTGTTCTACTGCTCTCAAAAGTTCCTCGCGTACCACTTTACTTCGAGGCTTAAAGTTATCCATGTAGCTTTCTTCGAGGAAAGTAGCATGAGTAGAAAATTTAATCGTATTATCTTTTAGATTGTAGAATAATTCTTCTTTTGTTCCTTTTGGATTTCCTACAAACATACACAATTTTGTCTCTGCATCCAACTTCTTTGCATCCTTATCCAGAATGTGTGCTGGACAACCCCATATTCTAAAGTGATTTAAACCAGGTTTCTTTCCATGCCACAATTCATAAGGTGTCTTATAAGAAGATATGGTTAGCATATCATTCAAAATATAGCAAGCCATTTGTATCGCATATCCTCATAAAAAAGTAGAAAGTTGTGAATAGCTTAACATTGAATGAACCGTGTCTAGCAAGGTTCTATTCCTTCTCTCAACTATGCCATTTTGCTGTGGAGTGCCCGGCGCAGTCAATTGGGATAAAATCCCATTCTCTATGAGGTATCCTAAGAACTTATCGGACAAATATTCCCCACCTCGGTCAGACCGGAGATTCTTTATGGATAAACCTAATTGCTTTTCCACTTTCGCTCAAAACTCTCGAAATTTATCAAAGGTTTCACTTTTGCGATGCATTAGATACACATATCCATATCGAGAATATCCATCAATAAAATTCATGTAATAATCGTAACTTTCTAGGGCATTGATGCTCATGGGACCACATAAATAAGTGTGCACAAGTTCTAAAGGGATCATCTTTCACGAATCTAGTGATTCTTTCTTGGTTAATATGACCAAGTCACAAGTACCCCTCATTAGAGTGGAAGTTTTAAGCTTTTTATTCATTTTTTTCAATTTGAAGCATCGAGTAGTTATTTGGTTTGATAAAGTTGAGATTGTTTTCCATCCATCCATTACAAATTAAAGAATGATTTATGTGAATAGCAATCCCTTTATTGAATGTCATGGTATAGCCATCATAAAATAAACATGCTACAAAAATTAAATTCCTCTTAAAATGAGGAACATAAAATTCATTCTTTAAAACAGTCTTCCTAAAATTATCAAAGTGTAAAATAACTTCTACTGCTTTAGCTAAAATATAGCTCCCATCTCCAGTACGCAAAGAGAGGCTCCTGTCACACAAACTTCTCTTTTTACTGAACCCCTGTAAAGAAACACACATATGGTTAGTGGCTCTAGAATCAATAACCCAGTTGTTAATTGATTCTTCCACTAAGCAAGCTTTAACCATAAAGAGTTACATACCTTTTCCCTTTTTGGCTATGTAATCTAAATACTCCTTACATTTTGATTTGAAATGCCCTTTCTAGTTGTAGAAGAAACATTTGATCTTTTTAGGATCTTTTGACTTCTTAGCCTTCTTCCTTTCCACACGAGGTAGAGCCAAAGACTTAGTCGGTTCCTTCTTTCCCTTAGCTTTCTCCTGAACTGGCTTACCACAATTCAGCATGCACTCATAGGATTATAATTCCTTCATGAGCAAAGTCAAGGTAAGCGCATTATTCCCCAAGTTGTAAGCAGCCCTAAAACTAACAAACTCCTTGGTTAAAAATTTGAGTACTATTTCAATTTGCATGTTCACGTCTAGTTTAGTCCTATTGTCCTCCGCTTCCACAAAGAATCCCATAAGCTTAAGCATATGTTCTTTGATCGGAGTGTCAATTTTCTATTGGGACTTTATCAAATTTGTAATAGCAGATCGTCAAGCCAATGTGACTTAGCCTCCAAGCAAATCCTCTAAATTTGTCTTGATCTCTTTGGCAGAACGGAAATTCTCATGTTGCTTTTGCAACACACTACTCATGCTCGCTAACATATAACATCAAGCAATTGGGTTAGAATCTCTCTAGTGATTTCTCCCTTTGAGCTAAACTTCAGGAGGGCACGTTTCATCAAGAACGAATTTGTGTTTCTCACAGCTCAAAACTATCAGCAAGTTCCATTGCCATTCTCGAAAGTTATCCCCATTTAATTTTTTCTTAGTAAGAATGCTAATAAGAGGAGTAGGAGACATATTTGAATTGAAGAAAAATAAAGATTCACTAATTACTATCTTTGTAGTAAGCAAATATTTTTCATTTCAACAACATATCAAGAATGCAGTATGATGCATACGTCTTGTATTAAAACCTTGAAAAGAAAAATTCATTGCTATGACCATTCTCACACCCATCAACCATGTCGCCTTAGGGTCCCATGATTAACTATCAATAACATAGATTACATCCAATCAGTTTGTGAATCTTAATTCTCAAGACTCCACACGAACTACGGACCGTTTAACATTTGGCTATCATCTCTAGCTAAATATCATTTCTTGGGAAACTATTTAATAAGAGATGATCTTGAGTGTGTAACCATTGAATCAACACCCATCATGAACATGCTTTCATTTGTGAGTCATCTTGGGACAATCTCTCTAAAACTCATGTATGACTAGTTGTCCATAAAAGGAAATCTCATCTAGTGAACCCACATGACAGAGTTTACCTTGGGGTGCAGCCAATGTAAGAACTGACTCAAAACTTAATCATGCTATCACTTAAGGACCATCAATGGAGGTCGTAGTTCTTGTTCAAGAACCTTCTCTCACTCAATATTTTAAAAACATGCAAGTTTTTTTATCCTAAATTTCAAGAATGATCATACAATAGTCCTAGTGGTATTCTTATGTAATCTAAATGTCATCCTTCCAATATATGCATGGCATGCTATGGAAATTTTATAATATACATTCATAAGAATCAATCCATCTTAAAAAAATAATTTTGATTCTCCATAATTTTTCTTTTAAAGGAAAAATTGAAAAAGTGAATGAGAACCGTGCACCAAATAGGGTCCCAGGAAACGGAGGTGAGTCAAATTTAACCACTTAAAAACCAAGGCTTTCCTAACCAAAGACAATCCTAGACATGAACCTTCTCATTACCACACTTCTCACAGTTAACGAATAACCTAAAGAAGTGAATAGAAGAATACAACACATGTATTTTCTCATTACCACACTTTTTATTTTTAATTGATCAATTGTGGATCATCTCATATATACATCACAATTATAACATTACATACTACAAATATTATAAACAATTATAAAATAGATATATAATGAGATAGGTAATTAAAACAAAATTGTCACCCATGGTTTCCATGGTTCTATTTCTAAAAAATAAATGGAAAAATAAAATTACATAATTATTCACCACAAGGCATTCCTTGGGTCTTCAACCGCCACCATATCTTTTACTCGTCGTGGACTCATTTTGGAAATATTACATTTAAGTCTTATGTTTGTTTCTGGCTTACAAGAAATCTATGAATTTTAGAGCAATAGTCCTACATGGAGATGATAGCCAACGGTCTATTTCCTAAGAACCACAACCTCGAAAAAAATAATTATATAACAAATATATAATATCGCATCCATTCCCATGTATAACTCAAACCATGTATAAGATCTAAAGAATGTCACTTTCTATGTAATCAAAACATTTAAGAAGAAGAGAAATTTATTTTGAGTATATGTTTATACTTATGGATAGAACACAACCTGACTCATGATACTAATTGTTGGAAAAACGGGTTTGGAAAATGTAGCGAAAAATAAATTTAGGGGAAAACTAGAGTTTTATATGTTTTTCCAAAATAAGATATTGGTTGTGATATCTAAAGTAATAAACACTTAATCGAAATTGTACCTTAATCAAAATTGTACCTTATCGATTCATCTAGTATGAGCGCTTCAACCGAGTAATCTTTTCTACTATCCTCAGCTCACATCTGTCGAGTGTGGGCTCGTTTCGAATAAAAAAATTTCAAAAATTACCAATGGGTAATTTTGCAATTTCTTTAAACTTTTGGGTCAAGTTGTAAATCAGAAAAATATCCTTAGAAATTTTCTGA
>CM025141.1:23111876-23136265 GCA_013467495.1 Gossypium gossypioides
TTCTAAGTTAAGAAATGTAATTAATCTAACACAATTATGTCATCTTGATTTTAATCATCTTTTAAAATCATGCATTGGAACTTTTCTTTTCTTTTTATTTATTTTACTTAGTTAAAAATCTTAGTTTTTAATCACCAACTCAAATCAAAATATTTTTGTTCACCAAAGTGTTTTGAATTGTATTCATAAATAATTCTTTTCACCGTCCCTATGGGTACGATAACTTGACATTTACTTGTCACTTTATTACTTGTTGTGATTGTGTACACTTGCACATTTCCGTCGTTCCATGTACCATACAGACAGGTGAATGTAGTCTTTTCTTGATCCTCTGGGCAATTGCAATGTGATTGTACCTAGAGTTTCAATCCAAGAAATAGTAAAAGTCCTTTCCAGCTAATCAATCTAACATTTGGTTAATGAAAGATAGTGGAAAATGGTCTTTCCTTGTTGCTTTGTTGAGCTTGCGATAATCCATGCAGACTTGCCATCCCATGATAGTTCGTGTAGGTTACAGTGATTGATGTTCAGGTTGTAATGATTATTTTGTCCAGAAATTGTGTTCAGTAGTCCTATCTGAGTTTGCTTCGGCATTACTTGGTCTGGTTTTCTCATTTTTTGTGCTTTTCTTGGGTTGCTCAAGGGTTTTGCCTGTAATTATTTATGAATTCGATGATTCAGGAACAACATTCTTGATAACTCTATCTCATTGTGTGCCACTTCTATGAGTGATTGCTTGACAATGTTCTTTCACATGTAGTATTGCGTCCTTGGTATCACTAGGCAAAGTTCCTTGTGTTCTTGAAATCAAAGCATTAGCTATTTGTCCTACTTGATTCTCTAAAGTTTGTAATGATGATGCTTGGCTCTAGATCACAGTATCGTTCTTGGCCATATACTCCTTTAGTAGAGACTCAATAGATTAGGAAGAAGATGATGTATGACCTTGTTGAACTCGTTGTTGAGGCGGTATAGACTGATTGAAACCAAGTGGAACATTCATACCATTGGGTTGGAATTTCCAGCTCCTTGATTGTTCCACCTAAATTGGGTGTTGTTTTTGACCAGAGCTATACATGTTGGAATAAATATTGTTGTGCCTATTGAAGTTTCCCATATAGTAGACTGATGCTAGGTTTGAGGGACACTCTTCAAACACGTAATCCTTACCATAATAAACACAAGAAAACCCACTTACTTTCAGCTCTTTCAGCTCACTAGACTTCTGCATGGTCTTTATCATGTTGTCTAAAGAAGATACCTAAACAGAAAGCGAGGTAATAGCATCAAGTTCGAATGATCCATCCATTCTCCTACCAATTCCAACTCTTCTTGTTGGGTATTGATAATCATTATTGGCAATTCTCTCCAAAATCTCGTAGGCTTCATTGTAGGACTTATCCAACAAAGTTCTATTAGCTGAAGCATCAACCACCATCTGTGTCTGCGCATTCAAACCATTGTAGAACATCTCCATTTGGGTGTAACGCTGAAATCCATGCATAGGACATTTCCTAAGAAAATATTTAAACCTTTACCATGCTTCATACAATATTTCATCCTCTAGTTTCTTGAAGGATGTTATGTCATTTCCCAATTTGGCATTCAAATTGGGTGGGTTATATCGCAACAAAAATATTTAGTAGAGATCATTCCATGATTCTAATGTTCCAGATGGTAAAGCATTGATTCATGTTCTAGCATGATCTCTTAAAGAATAGGAAAACAGTTTGAGTTTTAAGGCATCTTCAAGGACACCTTACTTTTTGAAAGAATCGCAAACCTCCAAGAAAAGTCTCAAGTGCAATCTGGGATTGTCAGTTGGCAAACCACCAAACTAACCAATTGATTGAAGCATCTAAAACATTACCGGTTTTAGTTCAATGTGGGGAGCTTGAATTTGTCGCCTAACTATTCCAAGATTCAGGTTGTCTAAGATCGGCACTACATGCTCTCGAATTGGGCCTATCCCGATCATCAAACATCTAAGTAATAGGAGGATTAACATTCAAAGCTCTTGGATTAATTTGCTCATTTATAGCAGGTGGATTGTTACCGTCTTGATTTGTTGCTCTTTGTTCTCTTCTCCTTCTTAGCAAGGTCCTTTTCAATTTATGGATCTAAAGGATAGAGTTCTTCAGTAGGAGTGCCTCTATGCGTACAGCTAGTAACAGACCTACTGAGATAACGAAACAAAAAAATTTGCAACTAAAACTATAAAAATTGCAATAAAAAAACTAAAGTCACCAATTGCAAATCCCTGGCAATGGTGCCAAAAACTTGTCAAGTGTGAATATGATGTGCGAATTGTGCAAGTGTACACGTCGAATCAAGTACTACAGTGATGAGTGAATATTGTTCCTATGACGATTGGATGAGTGCTCTTTGCCTAAGTTATCACAATTGAATACAAAAGATAAATGTATCAAATGATGTTTAATGAAATTAAAATAGTATTAACACATTAGAAGTGAGAGTAATAAAGTATACTAGTAGAGATTACCATTGCAACAAATCAAACAATAGTACTAAGGACTTTAGCAAGGTTGTAATATTGGTTGTGAAGGCTGGGATTACTAAGGGGTCTATTCTAGCCTGTGAACAATGCCGAGGAAAAACTATGGCGAACTTACTGTTCGATTAGGTACTAATATGGTTTACCTCTATTGAAAGCAAGACCTAGGGTTACTCACCCCTAAGGCACTATATGTCTATAGGCTCGGGATTAGCAACTACTACTAAAGCTCAACCCTCTAAATCATATAAGGTAAAGCTCTATGTCTAGAATTTACGCCAGTATTTCACTCAACACTCACTTATATTACCCAACTTCGATCTAGGTAACCTAATCCTATCGGTGTCAAGCTACCTTAAGACTTATTGAGCATTCATCAACACTCTTTTAAACATTTAAACAAAAACAACCATTGGGTAAAATAGTAATATGAACCATATTAATCCTTAAACATTAATCGAAGTTAAAACATCATCTAAAGCAAACCCCAGCTGTATTAAGTTAGCTCATGGCTGGGCTACACAAATTCAAGTTGTTTTCGTATCATCAATATCCCAAAATTTCAGTTCAGAATAGAAGAATTGAAACAAAATACAGAGGAAGAAATCTGGGTTTCAAAACTATAATCCCCCAACTCAGCTTCTTGTTGCTCGTTTTCACCAAAGTTCACAGTTAGCTCAACTTTCCCTTCTTGATGCAATGAGACCTCTATCCCAACTTAGAAAAATTTCATTCTTTCCTTCGTTTTTTCTCCTCTCCTTTTTATTGCCTTTTATACTTAGGTTCTCCTCTAGGGTAAAATTCATCAACCAATGATTTTTCCCTAATTTTGAGGAGAATATTCTCCATTACACGTGCATGTGGGGGACCAAATGCTGAATGCTGTCATTGTTGACTCAATGTTTGTCATTTTCTGCACCACCAATGCCATGACAACCACTCATAATGCCTTGGCAAACCTCCATCCTCTGCAATCCTTGTAACACCCTTAACCCGTATATATCGCTGAATTAGAGTTACGGAGCATTACCATACAAATGAAACATTAAAACATATATTTCATACATTATCAAAAACACAATATAAAACATTTATTCACATACATATCGTTCCTAAATCGAGCCTTCACAAATCTATTATAGAAACGTCGGTCGAACTTTTAATTTAGCCATAATTGAACTGTCATCAATAAATGTTAACTGTGTGTTCAAAGCTCGCAAAGCAAATAGAGAATTTCTATTCAGCGCATCAATAATAACATTAGCCTTTCCTGGATGGTAGTTGATAATCAAATCATAATCTTTCAACAATTCAAGTCATCTACGCTATCTCAAGTTCAAGTCTTTCTATGACATCAAATATTTTAGGATTTTGTGATCCATGAAGATATGACATTTTCCCCGTACAAATGGTCTCGCCAAATATTTAGAGCAAATACAATAGTTGCAAGCTCTAAATTGTGTGTCGGATAATTCTTTTCATGCGGTTTGAACTGTCAAGATGCATACATTATCACTTTTCCCTCTTGCATCAAAACACAGCCCAAACCATTCAATGAAGCATCACTATAAATTACAAATTCTTTATTGGACTCTAGCTGAACTAACACTGGTGCCTCAGTTAACAAAGCTTTCAATTGATTAAAACTTTGCTAACATGTCTCAAACCATTCGAACTTAACATCTTTTTGCAACAGTTTCGTCAACGGCGTAGTAATCATCGAAAATCCCTTGAGAAATCTTCTATAACATCCAGCTAAACCCAGAAAACTTCTAACTTCAGATACATTTCTCAGAGGTTTCAAGTCCACCGCAGTTGAGATTTTACTCAGATCAACCCTAATACTATCTGTCGATACCACATGTCCCAAAAATCTAACTTTCCGAAGCTAGAACTCACATTTGCTAAACTTAGCGAATAGTTGTTTTTCGCATAAGGTTTGTAAAACAATTCTCAAATGTTGGGCATCCTCTATCTCATCTCATGAATAGATCAAAATTTCATCAATGAATATAGTAACAAATCGTTCTAAATACGGTCTGAAAATTCTATTCATCAAGTCCATGAACACAGTAGGTACATTAGTCAAACCAAATGGCATCACAAGAAACTCATAATGCTCATACCTGGTTCTGAATGAAGATTGATCTTTGACAATACCGTTGCACCTTTCAGCTGGTCAAAGAAATCATGGATACGCGGCAATGGATACTTATTCTTGGTTGTAACTTTGTTGAGATATCGGTAGTCGATACATAATCGCATTGATCCGTTCTTTTTCTTAACAAGCAAAATAGAAGCACCCTAAGAAAAAAGTTGGGCTGAGCAAATCCCTTATTTGTCAACTCTTTCAACTGTGCTTTCAACTCTTTCAATCTATAGGTGCCATTCTTTACAGAGCTATCGATATCGGAGATGTTCCCAGCATCAATTCAATAGCAAACTCAACCTCTTTGGTTGGCAGTAACCTTGGTAATTCTTCTCAAAACACATTTGTAAACTCGCATACAATGGAAGTCAATTTTAACTTCAATTCTGAAACTTTGGAATCAAATATATAAGCGAGATATGATTCACAGCCTTTTCTAACATATTTTTGTGCCGACATGGCTGAAATAACATTAGATGCACTATTCAATTCAAAGCTTTTCACCGTTCTGACATTTTAATACAATATCCTTTGGTCTACAGTTCACAACAGCATCATGCTGAGTTAACTAGTCCATACCCAGAATAACATCAAACTCGTCGAAGGGTAATAACATCAAATCAGTTGAAAAGTTACAACCCCGAATCATTAAAGGACAGTTCTTACAGACTTTATCAATTAACACATATTGACCTAAAGGGTTCATTACTTTAACCATAAACTTAGTAGACTCAAAAGGTATTTTCCTATCTGACACTAAAGTTGTGCGTACATAAGAGTGCATTGACCTTGGGTCAATCAAAGCATTAACATTAGTATCAGATATAGAAAATATACCAGTATCACATCAGGCACTGAAGTTTCCTCTTGAGCACGAATTGCGTAAACTATTGCTGGTGCTCGTGCCTCTGATCTTACAGTAGAACCTTTCGTCCCATTACAATTGTTATCCACATTTCTAGTATTCTAAGGTGGTCTCCCTCTACAGCTGTGTTACTCAGTCAAGTAGCCTGAGCCTTTTCTTTATCAGACCTTTCAGAGAAATCTCTAAGATAATGCTTATAAGAATCGCATTAGAAACAAGATCCGTCTTTCAGTCTGCACTCAGCAAAATGTCATTTATCACACTACTAACATTCAGGCTTATTGTTTCTAACACTGCCCACGCTTACTCCAAATGTAGCCTGAGGTTTCAAGCTCGAATGTTGTTTTTCTCTATCTTTTCCAAAATAAACCACTGAAGCTGATGAATGGCTACGATATTCTTTTGATTTCTTCGATGGCGATAAGAATGATTTTCCCATAGGCCTTTTTCCTGACTCATGAGCCTTAGAATCTGCTTTTTTTTTTGCTTTGCTAAGTTCCTCGGCCTTGTGCACTCTGTCAACTAAAACCATGAATTCTTTTAACTCAAAAACCCTGAATAACAACTTCATATCTTTATTTAGGCGATCTTCAAATGGACTGCACATAACAACCTCTGTTGGTATACATTCCCAGACATATATACTGAGTCGTACAAATTCCCTCTCATACTCTGATACTAACATACTATCTTGTTTTAATTCATGGAACTCTTTACATTTCTTATCTAGGAATCTCTGACTCACATATTTTGTTCCAAATTCTGTCCGAAAGAATTCCGACTTTACTTGATCTCTCGGTACAACCACAACCAAAGTGTTCCACCACTGATAAACCAAGTCGTTCAACAAAGAAACAACACATTTCAAACATTCCACTGGAGTACACGATAATTCATCAAGTACTTTCACTGTATTTCCTAACCAGAACTTGGCTCTTTTCAGTTGTACCTCGAAACTCTTTAGCCCAATACTTTTGGATTTTATCAACTGGAAGCTTGCTTCCTCTCATTGGTTCCAAACCTTGAGGAACTACAAGGACCAGTTGGGGTATAGGTAGGCGTGAAGGTAGTTGAGCCATTGGGTACGTTCACACAAACTCTGAAAACTACTCGGACATATCTGAAAGAAGGCTTCTTTAGTCTCTCTTTCCCGACCCTCAGATATGGGCTTACTACCATTAGACGATGCCCCGTGAATGGAGGCTTGCGCATTACTTTCTACTTCATCAAATCCAACTCGATTGGATGACATCTTATCTATATGAAAACATGGTTCAATTTGAGTCAAGGGTTATCACACTATCGCAGGTTATATAATGACATGTATTTCTAGACTCCATACACGCTATGTTCAGCCAAGAACCGACTAAACCATAGCTCTAATACCACTAAATGTAACACCCCTAACCCGTATCTATTGCTGAATTAGAGTTACAGAGTACTACCGTACAAACGGAACATTAAAACATGCATTTCATACATTATTAAAAACACAATATAAAACATTGATGCACATACATATTGTCCCTAAATCGAGACTTTGAGGCCCTAAATACACCTTAGAAACAATTCAAGACCAATTTGAAATCGTTTGGAAAGTTTAAGGAAAAGTTACAAAATTTTGACTGCAGTGGTCACTCAATCGTGTGAGGTAATGGCATGTATTTCTAGACTCCATACACGCTATGTTTAGCCCAAGAACTGACTAAACCATAACTCTAATACTAGTAAATGTAACACCCTAACCTGTATCCGTCGCCGGATTAGAGTTACAGAGCATTACCGTACAAACGGAACATTAAAACATGCATTTCATACATTATCAAAAACACAATATAAAACATTGGTGCACATACATATCGTCCCCAAAATCGAGCCTTCGAGGCCCTAAATACACCTTAGAAACAATTCGGGACCAATTTGAAATCGTTTGGAAAGTATAAGGAAAAGTTACAAAATTTTGACTGCAGCGGTCACACAGCCGTGTGCCTCACACGGTTGAGACACACACTCGTGTCTCAGGCCGTGTAACCTTCGAACTAGGGACACACGGCCATGTCCCAGCCCATGTCCTCACCGGTGTAACTCTCTTAGTAGGATCACAAGACTGTGTCACACGCCCGTGTACCAGTCCGTGTAACTCTCGAAATTGCCCAACATGTCCGTGTACCAAGCCATGTGCTAGGCTGTGTAACTAACTGACTTGCATGCAAAGGAACCTACAGGGGACACAAGATCGTGTCACCAGGCCAGGTGTCACACGCAACTGAGTCACACGCCCATGGCTCAAACCATTTGGACATAAATTTTTCCAAAATCAAGCCATTTCCAACACCAAATCATGCATACACTTTTAGGCCTTTTGTGCACATAATCAAGGCATCAAAACCCTATCAAAACATACATGTAATGAAAGATTCAAAACTCCTAAATCAACTACCAATATGCCATTCAAGGCACCTCAAATGCAAACATCAAAACTTACCTAAACATGCATATTTTACCACTTTTCATTCATCAAGTACTAGCTCCAAAACTTACCAAACATGCCTCAATTTGACCATTGCCATTTCATCACAAAATCATGCCATTTAAGCCATCCAACACATACAACATGATATAGTCACAATGACACCAACTAGCAAGGCATCAAGTGACATCAACCAAAATAACTTATACTTTCCAAAACATCAACTAATCATTCAACTAACTACCATTACAAATCCAACTATACGTGCCATTGTAAACTTGGTCAAAACATTCAAAAACTACCGATATTTAGGCTGGATAGTGTGATAGATATCCGACGAGCTTCCAAATCGGTCGAGCTTCTGATAATCTATAAAACATAGGAAAGAAACTATGTAAGCACATAATGCTTAGTAAATTTGTAGAACATGAAACATAACTTACCATTTCATCTATATAACATTAAGTATAAGTATAATATAATCCAACCACAATCTTGGCACTAGCTTAGGCATCATCATCAATACACAAGTTAGTGCATTTACACATAATTCACTTGAATTAAGCATATGATAATTCATTTCCATATGAACATACATTATTTGATTCATTCATCATTTTCATGAGCATGTGCATAGTTGCATTTGGAAACCTACCATTTCAATCCTTTTTCTTGCCCGTTGAAACATATAACCGTAACATTTCCTTTACGTCATTACTTGCACGAGTTGTGAAATGGGCCTGCTCACATGAGCTATGGGTCAAAATGTAAGCTACACGGTACTGCTCACATGAGCAGTGGAGTATCCACAATAAATGCAGGACCTCAGCCATCGGTAGGACATTCAAGACTAGCACTCGAAACATGAAATCCCTAATGACATGTCATTTGTATCCTACAAATTCTGCAGGTTCGATCGGGACTCAATAATCGTCATAGCAATGCTTTGGATATACATTGTTCAATAGCATTACAAATACATAATAACTTGCAATTGAATTTACATGAATATAGTAATTCGTACACATGAACTTACCTCAACGACTAGGGTGTAGAAACGAAGTCGAACTAATCCAAGGCTTTAGCTTTTCCCCAATCTAAATCCGTACGTGGTCTATCTTGATCTAAATAGAAAAATTCAAGAATTTAGTACGCATTTAATATTTTATGCAAAATTGCTATTTTGCCCTAACATTTTAACTTTTCACAATTTAGTTCTTAAGATCATAAATTGAAATTTAAGAATTTTAATCCTCCTCTGAAGCTAACGGATTTCTCTTAGGCCTTAAATTAACCCATAACAATCATCATTTCATAAATTTAACATGAACTTTTACTATTTTTACAAACAAGTCCCTAAATGCATTTTTCATCAAATTCACTTTACAAAGCTTGTTTATTTATCAAGGACTCATAATCTATCATTAAAATTCAAGAATCATACAAAAGCATGCATGGCATAACCCTCAATCTTTAACAATTTTACAAATTGATCCCCGGGCTACATGGATTAAGCTAAAACGACTTCAAAAACATAAAAATCATTAAAAACAGGCTCAAAATCACTTACATGCAAAATGAGAGCTTGGTCGAATGTCCTAACCCTTCTCTAATGGTGATTTTTGGTGGTGAATAAGAAATGAGGAAGAAGATGTTCATCTTTTCTTTTGATTATTTTTAATTTAATTATCAATTTACCCTTCAAAACTATTATAATTTCAACAAAACCTTGCCATGAATATCCACTAACTATTCAAATGGTCTAATTACCATCTAAGTCCACTCGCTTTAAAGTTTCATAGTTATTTGACCCTTTTAGCTAATAGAACTCTACTTTTACACTCTTTACGATTTAGTCCTTTTCACTTAATTAATCATGCAAATGTCAAAATTTCTTAACAAAATTTTAATACGACCTTACTAACGTCCCATTGACATTAAAATAATAATAAAATAACAATTTACTTATCAAATTTGTGGTTCCAAAATCACTGTTTCAATTTCACTAAAAACGGGCTGTTACAATCCCTCTTCCTTGAACTTGCCATTTAGCCACAACAAGACCTTTTCACAAGAAATTAAAAGTAAAGACGCAACAAAGTAATCACCATCTCAAGTTTTTAGATGCACTGCTCGATTAACTAGGAATGATCATGCAATTACCTAAAATGAAGCTAATTTTACTTAAGTACAAGCAATTAATTAAGTCTAAAAGTATGACTTATAACTTTTTCCAAGAGTTATCAATTATTCAACGTCCATTAGCCATACATACAGTTCATGGCACTTCCGTATAGCAAATATTCAAACCAAAAAAATACTAATGAAACAATTATGACATCCATCAAAAGTGCTAGAAAACTAAACCTATAAAATATCATGAGGACCACAATAATAATCAATCAAAGTCTAACCACATTGCCTTATCCCCATAGTTCAAACAAAATAATATTAGTACCACCTACGCAAATACTAAACCCTAACTTGGATCACTTCCTTGGTATCCTTGTACCGCTCACACCACAATGCTAACAATGTGTAAAGGTTTGAAAGGGTGGGAGAGCTTAAACAAGCTCAGTGAGTGTCGGAGTAACCACAAGATATACACAATATCAAAGGTTAAAAAAGAGCATACTACAACACGTTCGCAACCATATTCTAACCAAGTGACAATAACATATTTAGGCTTCATTAAACCATAAAACAAGCATATATTTTTACGTATAACTACACTCAACTTATATACAAATAATTCATTTTACAGGAATTCATCAAGACTAATAACGTATACATGCTTTAATACCTCACAAATCTAATTGATATATTCACATGCATTCACAAGTTAAATGGAAATAGCCCAAACCACAATTATATACGCAATTTACTATGAGAACATACTAACATTTTCATAAAATCTAAATCAACTCAATTAGCATATTATTCACATGTTTATGCGTCCATCTCATATCATACTATCACAATATATAAGATCACATTTAAACGATAACTTGGCACTTGAGGCTATGAAACATAAAAGTGGGCTCTATCACCAATCATCAGATACACGAATCTCCAACACACCAATTGACTCATAAAGTTGAACATATCCCAAAAAGTGAAGCATAAAGCTAACACTCTCAAATACACCAAACATGTCCGGTTGAATGGAGCTTAGCTAACATTCCCTTATGTCTCCAATCTGTCCCAAAGCCTTAATGCCCAAAAACACAATACATATAGGTGAGTACTCATAATCCTACGGCATACTAACTATATCCAACAGTTTCAAGAGATCACAAGGCCAAAATTTCAAGACTTACACATTTTTAATTAATGATTTAATGCACATCATCTATGTTCATATTCATCAATTTACATCACAACTTGTACACAATGTATGCTTATCGAATTCACATTTAATTGAACTTTAAGTGCCACAATAATGCTCATTGAGTCATCACATATCCTACCACATATGTGTACATTAAAATTAGTACATCATATATCACATACAAGTATTCTCACATATTACCTGTCATAATAATATCACATTCCATAATTCAACACATATATACTTACCAAAATTCCGCTAGCTTTCGCTATATAATTAGCATATAATTATCACTGTCATTTGACATGTATATCATGCCCACAACACAACACAATTCACAACAGTCATCACATGTCTCATATCACAATATCGTATCATAATAATTAATTAACAATTATTTACATAATCATATAATTGCCAAAATAAAGTATGGAAATAGAAACCTTATACTCAAAACTTAGGATAGGGGTTTAGGCTATTCCTAAGCTCCTAATTAACACTATGAATTGTGTCTACAAGTAGTGATTTCAAACACTCATCGACCACGTTTTCGCCTAATTTTTGAAAGCTTAAACTAGTTTTTCCTTGCCTTTCGCCTTGCTCGTAAAAGCCTCCAACAGTTCCAATGCTTCACACATAATAACCACACAATATACACAATCAACAATCAACCAAGGACTCACTTCAAACAATCAAAACACAAGCTTAAGTTAAATTCTCTTGTAATTGAAACCTTCGACATAGCAAACTTGAATTTCAATTAGCATGGTCTATACTGAATCTTTTTGCCTAAAACTAATTTTTTTCATCTAATTCTTCACCTACGACTGATTCTAAACCTTTAAACTACTCAAAACTATCCAATTCATGGTATCAAAATTTTTAACATGTTTATGGAAATTTTCACGAAAAATCACTAAAACCTTGGAAATCTTCAATGAAGCTTTAAAGTAAGTTTAGGAACCTTCTAATCATGTCAAAACTAATCGAAAAACACTTTGAAACCTCAAAATCCTAAAATCCATCATTAACGACCAAATTTTTAGCTTTTATTTAAAACATGCGATTTAATTGTTAAAAATATAGTTTAAAGGATCAAATAACATCAAAAACTAATAAGGAATCAAATTGTTACCTTAGTTGACTAAAAATTGAATGTTTGATCAAAAACTTGAAAAACTTAAAAAATCAACAATGGAGAAATCTATGGTGTTCTTGGATAGTTTTCTTAAAATACTATGGAGATTTATGGCTTGGTGAATGATTGAAATCTAATGAATTAAGTTTGGGAATCAAAATTGAATAAAAGGAGCTTTGGAATTCAATGGACAGTAAAACAAAAATATGGAGAAAAGACTAACGTGGGTTTTATAAAGATGAAGGGGAAATAGGGTGAAAATTAAAATCTAGTTTAATTAGCTTTTTTAGACCATTTTATAAATCATTCCTTATTTCAAAATTGAAAGTCTTTTGAACATTATTTTCAAAAATTCTTTTAATTTTGTAAAAGCCATAAACGAAAACAATTTCATGTTAACACAATTCAAATTTTTTGAACCTATTCGGAGCCAAAATTACTGATTTACTCTCAAAACTTCTAGGGTCATTTTTTTGGTGTGACACCATTCCACCTTTGTCAACTTATCCCTTTCTTTAAACTTGTTTTTCTGACTTGTATGGGTTAACAAAAGCACATCTCTTGACCAAGGAGTGTTAGAAATAAGTAATTCATTACACTACTCCCCTAACTTTCTTATACTTTTTCCACTCTGTTGGTGACCATATTTAAAGATTTCGGTCTCACCATTGATTTTCACAATTAATTTAGCCATTAGATTATTATTTCTCAAAGTAAGTGATGCATGATGCTTAGAACCTATTTTGGAATGAATTAATTGCGTATGTATGCTGCATTTTTTATGTCTAGGGCTAGAGGTATCGATATTTGGGATTTAAATTTGGGATTTAAAATGTGTAGGGAGTCAGAATAAAGATTTGGTATTGATACTTGAGGTCAAAGTATCGATATTTCATGACAGATACCAATAATTTTTTAGACTTCAGGATTTAGTCGAGAAATAGAATGCAAGTCTGGTATCATTTTTCCAGTTGGTATCGATACCATACAGAGAAAATATCGATACGCTAGTGTTAGTATTGACACATACGGACACATTTTGATAATTATGCTAAATTGACCTTATGCATGTTAACGCTCATTTTAGGAATGTTTTTTTTACATGATTTGCACGTAACAATGATAGCTAATAAGTATAATTGACTTAAACCAATACGAATATTACAATAGAAGATGCTTCATTTAAAATTAACCTTTACTTGCTGTAAATGACATAAGACGGTGGTGTGGCATCCCGTGTTTGGGCTTGACAACCAGGCCAAGTATAGGGTGTTACATTTGGTGGTATTAGAGCCTAGGTTCAATAACACTTCGACCTAAGTGATTGTTGTGTTGTGGGGCTACGAAACCCAAGTGATTAAATTTTTTCAGTTTTTTTGTATACCATGAGATATCTTTTGTTGTGATGCATGTGGGGTGGAAATGGGAATACATTGCCTTTAATCCTAAATTTTTCTTACAGGTACGTGACTTGGATCATTCCCCGCCACTCACACCATTTATTTGTTTGTTATGTACTAGATTATTAGAATATGCCTCCTAGACATGTTAATGTGAGAACTAGTGCTCAAGAGGATGTCACATCCTCCGTACCTCCTGTGTCATCGCGTGGAGTAAACATATCAGATGAGGGTGTAAGCCCTCTGATGGAAGCTATGATAGGAGCATTTTAGTAGATTGCTGGTGCTAACCCTACTCATGCACCTGCCAATACTGCTCTGGTTAATCGTGGGTTGTCGCTAGAATGTCTTCGTTTGTTGGATGGTAAACAATTTTCTAAAGTGAAAGGTATTGATCCAACCATAACTGAGTACTAGTTGGAAGGAGTTGAGGCTCATCGTTGGTGGATTACGATTACGAGAGGTACTGTTACTAATATATTAACTTAGAGTTACTTTCTCGAGGTTTTTAAGAGGAAGTTTATGGGCGAGCAGTATATGGAGGCACGTAAGCATGAGTTTTTGGATTAGATTCATGGTGATCTATATGTAGCTGATTATGATGCTGAGTTTGTGCGTCTTAATCAATATGCACTTGAGTTGATTCTTTGTAAGAGGGATCGTTGTAAAAGGTTCTAATTTGGGCTTAATCGTGAGATTCAAGTTTCATAGCTCAGAATGTGGAAATGTTTGATGAGTTGGCTGAGAGAGCTAAGGTAGTTGAGGAGACCTTAGCTGAGTCGTCTTGTTCAGTGGTTACTAATTTTGGTAAGACAACTTCTGATGGTGCATCGGGTAGACCGCCTAAGAGAGGGTGTGATATTCATAGTTATGGTAGGGTTACGAGACGTGGGTTTCGATCGAGTTAGTCTAGGCAGTAGAGTAGCACTGTGGTTAGTGCTAGTGGTTCAGCAGGTAGTTCTGGTTAGCCATTTCGTGCACACTGTTAGCGTAGGCATTCTGGAGAGTGTCGTAAGTTATCAGACATACGCTTTAAATGTGATTCTAAGGACCATTTTTTGTGGGATTGTCCACATAGGGTTGAGGTTTAACAGACTCAGAGTTTGGTACCTGTTTCTATGCTTACTAGAGGTCGTGCTCTCCGTAGAACTAATGGGAGACCAGTTGGGCAGCGGATTGTTGCTCATACTGTGGCTACACAGGTTGAGTCCAGAGGTCAAGCTCGAGTTTATGTTGTTAGAGGATCAGGATCCGATTGACATCATCACACGTACTTTTACTTTGCAATCTACTCTATTATTTTCCTTAGTTGATTTTGGATCAACGCATTCGTATATTTTTAGTGAGTTGGCATGTAAGTTAGCAATCCCAGTTAAGACTATTGGTTTGGGTATAATTGTCATTAGTTCTTTTGGTGATAGTGTAGTAGTGAATAAACTTTACCCTAGATGCCCTCTTATGATAAAAGGACATGTTTTCTCTGTTGATCTTATGGAATTGTCGTGTTATGGATTTGATGTGATACTTAGTATGTATTAGTTAACAGAACATCAGGCTAGGGTAGATTTTTAGACTAAGCAGATTACTTTGAGAAATAATGATGGGTTGGAAATTGTTATTGTTGGTGAAAGATCGAGTTTTATGTTTAATGTGGTTTTGGCTATAAAGGTTGAAAAGATAATGGGAAGTGAGGCTTATTTAGCCTATGTGATGAATTTTGTTAGTAAGGAGTTAAGAATTTAAGATATTCGCTCTATTAGGGATTTTCCTAACGTGTTTCCAGAAGAGTTACCTCGTTTGCCACTGAATCGGGAAGTTGACTTTGGAATTGAGCTTTATCCTAGTACTGCACCGATGTCCATTGTGCCCTATCGTATGGCACCAAAAGAGTTCAAGGAATTGAAGATTCAGTTACAAGAGTTACTTGATAGGGGGTTTATTTAATCGAGTGTATCTCTACAGGGTGCACTAGTTTTGTTTGTAAATAAGAAAGATGATACGATGCAGGTGTATATTGATTATAGGCAGTTGAATAAGTTGAAAATTAAGAATAAGTATCCTTTGCCTCGAATTGATGATTTCTTTGATCAGTTCACAGGTGCAACAGTGTTTTCAAAAATCGATCTTAGATCTGGGTATTATCAGTTGAAGGTCAAAGAGTCTGATGTGTTGAAAACTACTTTTAGGACTCGGTATGGGCATTATGAGTTCTTGGTGTTCCATTCGTATTTGAATCAATTTTTGGTTATTTTCATAGATTATATTCTGGTGTATTCTCGTTTTGAGGAGGAGCACGACGAGCATTTAAGGGTTGTTTTGCTGATTCTGGAAGATAAGCAGTTGTATGAGAAGTTAAGTGTGAATTTTCGTTTAAGGGAGTGGCATCCTTAGGTCATGTTGTATCGACAGAAGGGATTCCAGTGGATCCTAAGAAGATTGAGGTGATCTTAGAGTGGAAGCTGCTTCGGAGTGTTATTGAAGTTAAGAGTTTCTTGGGTGTAGCCGGTTATTATCATAGGTTTATTGAAGGGTTTTCTCTTATTACTGCACCCTTAACGAAACTACTTCAGAAAGATATGGTGTTTGAATGGATTGAAGCTATGTAGAAGAGTTTTGAGCAGCTTAAGGAAGTTTTGACTAAAGTACCAGTGTTGATTCAACCAGAACTCGGAAAGGATTTTGTGGTTTATAGTGATGCCTCGTATTCAGGTCTCGGTTGTATGTTGATGCAAGAGGGAAAAGTTGTGGCTTATACTTTAAGGTAGTTGAAGACTCATGAGTGCAATTATCTCACTCATAATTTGGAGTTAGCAGTTGTGGTTTTTGCACTAAAAATTTGGCGTCATTATTTGTATGGAGAAAATTGTGTTATCTATACGGATCATAAGAGTCTTAAGTACCTCCTTACCCAAAAGGATTTGAATTTAAGGCAAAGATGTTGGATTGAGTTGTTAGATGATTATGATTGTGTGATAGAGTATCATTCTGGCAAGACAAATGTAGTTGTTGTTGCTTTGAGTAGAAAGTTGACGGTAGAGTCTTGAGCTATGTTTGCACACTTAAGTTTGGGTAGTGATGGTGGTTTGCTAGCTGAACTTCAAGTGAGGCCAACTTTTTCGCAACAAATTAAAGAGAAGCAGCCTTTATAGAGGGAGTTATTGAAGAGGATTCGACAAGTTGAGCAAGGTATTAAGGGAGATTTTGATATTGATGATGATGGTATGTTCAACTTTCGAGGTAGGTTGTGTGTGCCGTATGATGTAGAATTAAGGCAAGCGATTCTTACGAAGGCGCATAGTAGCCCTTACACTATGTATCTCGAAAGTGGGAAGATGTATCATGATCTTAGAAAAGTTTACTGGTGGCTAGGTTTAAAGCAGGATGTTACAGATTTTGTGGCTCGATGTTTGGTTTCCCAAAAGGTGAAGACTAAAATCAGTATCCTTTGGGTTTGATGCATCCAATTGCTATTCCTGATTGGAAGTGGGAAAGGAGCACTATGGATTTTATTTTGGGTTTTCCTTTGACTCAATTAAAGAAGGATTCGGTTTGGGTTATAGTTGATCGATTTCTAAAGAGTGCACCCTTCTTAGCTGTGCGTACTAGTTATTCTTTACAGAAGTTAGTTGAGTTGTATATTGCTGAGATTGTTAGTCTTCATGGAGTTCTAGTTTCAATTATTTCTTATAAAGATTCGTAGTTTATTTTGAGGTTTTGGAAGAGTTTGCAAGAAGCTTTAAGGTCGAAACTTAGTTTTAGTATTGCTTATCATCTTCGAACAGATGGTCAATCTGAAAGGGTAATTCAAGTTCTAGAAGATATGTTACGTAGCTATGTGATCGAGTTTAGTGGTAGTTGGGAGCGGTATTTGTCGTTGGCAGAATTCACTTACATTAACAATTTTCAAGCGAGTATTCGTATGGCACCTTTTGAGGCATTGTATGGAAGGAAATGTAGAACTCCCTTGTGTTGGACAGAATTAGATGAGAGGCAAGTTGTTGGACCAGATTTAGTTCGTGAAACTGAAGAGAAGGTAAAGCTGATTTGTGATCGTATAAAAGCAGCGTCTGATAGGAAAAAATCCTACTCGGATTTGAAGCGAAGAGATATTGAGTTTCAAGTTGGTGATAAGGTGTTCTTGAAAGTATCACCTTGGAAGAAAGTTTTTGAGGTTTGGTTGGAAGGGTAAGTTAAGTCCAAGATATATTGGACCTTATAAAGTTGTTAAGAGGGTTGGTTCGGTAGCTTATTGTCTCAAGTTGCCACCAAAACTTGAGCGAATTCATGATATTTTTCATGTGTTGATGTTGCGGAAGTATCGTTTAGACCTGCCGTATATTGTGCCAGTTGAGGAAGTTTAAATTCGAGATGATCTTACCTATGAAGAACCAATAAAGATTTTAGCTCGTGAGGAGAAAGTCTTGTGTAATAAAAGAGTTCCATTGGTTCAGGTTTTGTGGCGCAACCTCAAGATGAAAAGGCTACTTGGGAAGCTAAAGCATCAATGAGGCAGCAATATCTTTATTTGTTTAGTTCAGGTAATTTCGAGGATGAAATTCTTTTTAGAATTGGAAAATTGTAACACCCCAAAATAAGACCTAGGAGTTTTAGGGATATTTTAGGAATTTTAGCTCTAGAGTGCTCGAAATTTTGTAGCATGGTAAATTTAGATTATATTCGACTATGGCATCTTAGTTGTTCAATAAAATACTTGAAAAAATGCTCTAGAAATCTTTAATTTTGGGAAAAGGACTGAATTAGAATAGACTCAAAACTGTGAGTTTTTAAGAGGCAATTAGCCCAGATTTTAAAATTCAGCCTATTTATTCCCCCACCAACGTGATATCACAATAGGTTTTCCCCCAAAAACAAGTTTTATTATCGCTTACTATTCCCTTGCCCTTCCGTTGGTTTTTGCTTCCTAAACCATAGCACTTTGATATCCTAACGTTCCTAAGTCAATTACCTTCTTAAATCCCTATGAAAACACTCAAAAACTCTAAAGATTTCATTATCTTCTCCAAACTTAGGTTTTCCATATTTGAGTAAAAACTTCTCTAATCTTCCATCGAAGGTAATATTTCGAATTCTTATGAGTTTTCCATGCTATCTAGTCCTTAAAATTGAAGTATTAGCCATTCAATTGTAAGTTTTTAATAAAATTCAACAATGGAGTCATTAATGGTGGATTCTGAGATTTTGGGTAAAAATTTGATTTTAAAGTGTTATTCTATTACTTTCAATGTGATTGAGAGGTTTTTAAACTTCTATTGAAGTTTCATTAATGAGTTCTCATGTTTTAATGAAGTTTGTGGAAATTGCCTAAAAGATGTCGAAAAATGTAGATTCCAAGAACTGAGCATTTTAGTGTAATTCGAAGGTTGGGAATTAGGTTAAGTGTAGACCGAGTTATGAGCATTTTAAGTTTGTTATGTTAATGGTTTTGAGCTACTTGGGAACTCAACTTAGGCTTGTGTTTTGTTTGGTTTGAGTGAATCCTTAGCCGCTATTTGACTGTGTTTATTGTATGATTGTTATATGTGCAGCCTCGGATTCATTAGGGCCTTCAACCAGTTAAAAAAGAGCTAGACTGAGCTTTCAGCTTCTTGGTGAAAGCATTAGTGGTGAGTGTTTGGAATCACTGCTCGTAGACATGAGTCATGTGTCATTTGGGAATTTAGTAGTAGCCTAAACCCATACTTTAAAATCCGAGTGTAAGTTTCCTTATATCTATATTTATCTTGTGCTTTTGTGCTTATATGATTATGAAGTTGTGCATAGTGATGAGAAGCTCATATATGTGATATGTTAATATAGTAACCATTGTGAAAAGTGAAAATTTATACATGACATATATGTTAAATGACAGTGATAGTGTTTTACAAAAGACACTGACATGCAGTGATAGTGCACAGATAATCGATGAGTGTTATGGGTTTGATTTCATATATTTTTGCCTTGTGATCTTGAAACTGTTGGATATAGTTGGCATGCCATAGGATTGTTGGTACTCACCTATATGTATAGTGATTTCGGGTGTTGAGGCCTTGTGACATGTTTGGAAGGAAAAGAGAATGTGAGCTAAGCTCCATTCAACGGGACATGTGAAGGGAAATAAAGAGATTGTTAGCTATACGTTTCACTTCTGAGACATGTTTGACTCTATGAGTCTATGTTTGGTGTGATAGAGATCCGTGTATCTAATGAGTGATGATAGAGCTCACTATAAGTTTCATAACACAAGTGCCAAATTACCTTGTATATATATGTGTGTCTTGTGTGATGAATGCCTTAATAAATATGTGGTTGTTATGCAAACTATCTTGATAAATGTTATGCAAATGAACTGTTAGACGATGCATGTTAAAGTGTGACGCGTTACTAAATATAAGACTCTAGTAACGTATATGTATGTGGTTATTGTGGATGCATGGCGAAATGTTTGCGTTGTGGTTATTTCACTGATTTATTGAGCTTGTTAAGCTCACCCACTCTTTTCAACATTTGCAAATTAGTAACAGTTCGGTGTGGGTGGTGTGGCTATCCTAGGGACTATTTTAAGGAAGACTCATTTATTCTCATATGCGTTCTTTCAATTATTTCCATATTGGGAAATAAGGCAATGTGGTAGGCTTAACTAGTGCCATGATATGTTTGGATTATTTACTAACTTTGTTTATTTCGGTTTTGGAGGTTTGTGAGTTTATACGTTTTCTTATGTTTATGAACTTTAATGATGGCTTGATGTATCTTGCTTGGACAGATTTTATGATTTGAATTGTTAAATTTAGCCATTGGATGATTATTTATCAAAGTAAGTGATACATGATGCTTAGAATCTATTTTGGAATGAGTTAATTGCATATGTATGCTGCAGTTTTATGTCCAGGGCAGAGGTATCGATATTCAAGATTTAAAGTCGATACCTCTATGTTTTAAAATGTGCAGTGAGTCAAAATAGAGATTTGGTATCGATACCTTTGCTTGAGAATCGATACTCGGGATCAAAGTATTAATATTTCATGACAGGTACCAATAATTTTTGAGACTTCAGGATTTAGTCAAGAAACAGAATGCAAGTTTAGTATCATTTTTCAAGGTGGTATGGATGCCACATAGAGAAAATATCGATACCCTAGTGTCAGTATTGATACCTACAGACACTTTTTGAGAATTTTGCTAAATGGACCTTATGCCTGTTAACGCTCATTTTAGGGTTATTTTTATATGATTTGCACATAACAATGATAGCAAAAAAATGTAATTGACTTAAACCTATACGCATATTAAAATTTAAGACGCTTCGTTAAAATGAACCTTTACTTATTGTATATGACATGAGATGGTGGTGTGGAATCCCGAATTTGAGCTTGACGACCTGGCCGATTATAGGGTGTTACAATCCTGGTGCCTGCGAATCTGGCCAAGAAAAGGCGTTATCAATTAATGAAAAGGGGAACAACCGAAGACAAATAGCATCATCAGTGATCCCATTGTATTTGAAGGTATCACATAGTTGGAGGAACCATTTTAAATGCTAACTCTGATCCTCTATCATTTTCCCGCGGAACTGCAAATTGTTCTGGACCATAGTTGGCTTTATCTCAAAATTATTAGCCATGATAATTGGCCTCGTTATGCCCTCTTGAACCATATTCAAATTTGGTATCGTATATTCTCTCAGAGTCCTCTCATTATGTGCCATGTTTAAATTGGCGAGTAGTTATGGGGGTGGTGATGGATCTTCTAAGTTGTTAACCTTGTCGAACAACGGTTTCTCACGTAGTACGTTGCCTACAACAGGTGGTGAATCTTGCATCTATTGTTATTGTGGTTGTGATGATTTTTTTGGATTATTCTCTCTGGATCTGTGACTGGCTCTATAGGTGTTCCCTTACTACGAGTCATACACTAAACCCAAAAAGATAATATTAGTAGAGACAAGAAAATTAAATTTGTAACTACAACCTAAAAATTTCCTAATTATTCTATTATTATGTGAAAATTAAAACTAATATAGTGACGTTGCCTCCCCGGTAATGGCACCAACAACTTGACCACCTCCAGACATATCAACATTCAGACTAGAAATCTTGTACAAAAAATATGGAAAAACAATATTCACAAGTATACGGGTCAGGTTGTAATATAGTTACAACGGTGTAGGTGAGTACTACAAGAATTGTACCTAAGAGAGGCGAGCACTAAATTAATCTTAACTTAAACATAAATTGATCTAATTATTTTATAGTACAATGAATTAAAAGAAGATTTTTTGATAGACTATAATAAATAAAAATATAAAGAAAATTAAATAAATGAAAAGAAAGAAATCAAATAGGAAAATATATATCAAATCTGGGCATGGATGATTTCCTCACTTTTGTAATTCTAATCAACTGTCATCTTCGGCCTTTTTTGTTCAATCAACTAGTCAATATCCCAGTAGGATCTTATATCATGTCCACTAAGATATTGAAGGGCTACTTATCTTCCAACCTCACAGTCTAGACAGGTTCAGGGTTATGGTGTTCACGGATAGGTGTCGCGTGTGAATATGCTAAGCAAATTGTGCAAATGTACACATCGGATCAAGTAATAAGTGATAAGTGAGATTGTTTCCACGGGGATCAGTTAGGTATAAATTGGTCAAGTTATTATAAAGGAGTGTGTGTTTAATGCTATGCCAAAAACAATAATAAGAATGCAGAGATAACTAAGGAATTTTGATGTGTGTACTATGTGAATAATAACAAATAAATGAAAATGTTATGGCAAGATAAGAGTAAGTATGCAATGGAAATTACGAGAATGATTGCATGAATAATATGTAAACAAGTAACAACTAAGGATATGAAAATAAAGATGCTACAACAAAGGTTAAAGGATCTACAATGTTCAATCTAAAGGCTGGGATTACCAAGAATCTACCCTCATTAACCAATAATGACTTGGCAAGTTTAGTCTTATTCTACTGCTTGGAATAGTTCTACTGCAGTCTATTTCTTTCGAGATCTAGGCCTTGAGTTACTTCACCTAGGGCACTATATGTCTATCGGCTTTGAGTTTGGTTCCTACTACTATTCTTCTCCTTTCCGTACAGAACGTTGCTCTATGTCTAGAGCCTACTACAAGTATTCTTTCAAGTACCTGCTCATATCAATCAATTTCGATCTAACTAACCTAACTTTGTCAAAATTAGATTAATTTTATAAACATGTTGCTTATTCACCTATGTCTAGAGTTTACACGCATGCTATTCATCAATACCATTGAATGAAACAGTAAATTAAAACTAATCTAAGTCGTGGCCAATAATAGAAATAAAAGTTTCATCAAGTAATCCCAACACTATGAGATTTAGCTCATGGGTTGGTGAATAGAATCCAAATTCAAAATGGTAATCAACATCGTTTCCTTAAATCAGATTATGGAACAGAAAATAAAGAATTAAAGGTAGAACCCACGAAGATGCTTTCACCTGTCCAGCCCACAACTCCGGCTACGAAATGTATTCCGATAACCAAGAGGGACTGTGTTCATCTTCCCCTTTGTGTCTCCGTCCTTATCGCAACCGTTACCCTCTATTTTTGTTAAGGAATTTCTCCTTCTAAAAATGACTCTTTAACTATCTAACCCCTTTTTAGTTTTTATTTTTTGGTTTTATATCTCCTCCTTTAGGGTAGACCCATCATCCCAAGATCCCATGATCTTTTCCTCTTTTTTAGGCTGATTGTTTTGGTACACGTATAGAAGGGCTGATAACGGTTAAGTGTTGACTGGACCACTTCCTGGCATTGCCACTGCATTCATGTTGGTACATCCCCTTGTTCATCATTAGATTTGGTGATTTCTGTTAGTACTAGTGCCCTATGCCTATTGTATGGACGCTTTATTTTGATTAAATGAATTTTGTAACAGCTCGTTTTTAGTGTAATCATAACAATGGTTTCAGGACCACAGATCATACTAGTAAATATTAATTTTATTATTATAATGTCTATGGTATATTAGTAAGGTCGTATAAAAATTTTGTTAAGAAATTTTGACGTTTGCATATTTAATTTTGTGAAAATGTAACACCCCAAAAATTTTTAGTTTTCGTTATTGTGAAAATATGACACAAATATCTATTAGCTTTAGTGGTTATGTGTTCTGGGAGTGTTTGGGAGGTCCCAAGTTCAAGCCTTCACTTGGGAAAATTTTGGTATTTTGAATGATTTAAGCCTTGCTCTTGTCCAGTAGGCTTTTATTTGATTGTTGGTAAAAATTTATCAGAATGGGCCTACTGGTCTAATGGTTAAGCGAAGTGGTAGTGTGTAGGAGGTCTTGTGTTCAAGTCCCTGTGCAAGCAGGGGAATTATTTTTTTTGTATGAGGCGTGTGGCATGGTGGAGTTAAAATTAAATTGGACTGCTGAGTAGTTGTGTTTTAGTGGGTTAATAGGGAGTGCTTTTAGGAGATAATTGGGGAGAAGTTATCAAAATAAGATTTTCTTCTTATCAGTTTTCTATTTTCTTTT
>CM025141.1:23290560-23301137 GCA_013467495.1 Gossypium gossypioides
TAATTTATGCACAAAATTAATACAATAAAGCACATATTTGCATTTTTTATAAATTCATGCCCATTATCGAAATATAAACAAAATTCACCTAATTAATTAACAAATACTCAGAATTAATATTATTTTTAAGTTACAAGGTGTTATAAACTATTAAAAAACCTATATAAATTATAGTTTAGACACCCCAAACTTAATTCATTATTCGTCCTGAGAAATGTTTCATGTAAAGCACAACTTTTGCTAAGCCAAATTTTGCAATAAGTTTAAGTAGCATCAATCTTTGCACATAACCATGCATCAACAAAATCATGCTCACAAAATCTTTTTATTTATAAGTCTCTCATATGTTGAACTTAGCAATTCCTCTCCACTAATGTAGTTGGCATAATCATCCAAATTAATAGGTCTTTTATAAGGTTGTAATTGGGCTAGGCTTAAGGTAAGGATAAAGAGAAGTGAATTTTTAGGTTCAGTAATCTTAACCCTAACTTTGCCTTAGATCTTTTCGAGGTACATCCTTCCTACTAATGGGTTCTTCACCCCCTAAACTTAATTTTGAAGCATATGCCCAATATTTCTCAATACTTTTGAGTATTTATTTTTGTTCTTTTTGCTTGACATTTGAATTGAGGTAGGATTTAAGGCTTACCATTACAACATACGAATAACATGTACATGTTTTAGAATTTTTCCTCGATATTTATTCACCAAGTCAAGTATAGTTAAGATAGGTGCAAAAATAAGATAAAATTTTAAAAATATGGTAGCATGGCTTATGATGTAGGTAAATAGCTATAAAATAGGCTTTAAGGCTCAAATTAAGGTTTCAAGGGTCAAATTCATATGGTAGGCTTGAAAAGCTCAAGCATTCCAAAGAAAATGTGCCTAAATCATGTTTAGATTCTTATGCCTACTAAGATTTCTCCTCAAGAAAGTTACTAAGTCAATTCTAAGGACTTAAACCTTCATGCATGTCTATTTTAAAAGAAGTTAAATTTTCATGGAAAAAGGCTACATAAGACCTAAGAATATACAGGCATTCCATAACTCAAGATATCATAAAAAAAACTCAGATAAAATCAAAAATCATACATGCATTTGAGCTAACTTGTGAAAAAAAAAATTCTCTAAACATCATTTTATTTCAGCATACTCATGTGAAAGCATTAAAACATACTTTAAAATTCAAGCTAATGTTTCCTTCCACCCCCCTTTAAAAAGAAGCAATGTTCTAATTGCATTAGTAAAGTAATGAATGAGAACTGACCACTAGGTAGGATAGCAAGAAAGAGAGGTAAGTCATGAAGACTGTTTAAGTACCAAGTCTTTCTCAATAATCCAATCCTAAACATGTTCATTCACATTACCACATTACTTTACTTTTTCATAGAGAAGAGACATGGAGCTTATTTTATTCATGTTTGCAATTTTTATTGTACGAAAGCAAAATACTAACTATGAAAGAAATGTAAATGCCTAAAAACAAAGAAATGCTAAGAAAAAGAAATTTTCCCCTTTTTATTCGGTCATCCTCCATGTCTTTTTCCTTTTCCCTTCTTTGTCGCACTTGATCCCACAATCTCATCTTGCCATGTTTTGAAAATATGATCTAGGAACTCAAGAACAAAAGTGTTAAAGATATTCTTAAAAGTATTTCGTATGGAATCACCTCTAATTTTTGCATATCTCTAGTAAGCTTGTTGTTGGTTGTGCATGAATTTCCACATAACCATCATAGTTGAACATTACGATTTATTCATAGCATTTGACGAGTCAGGTATTGGAATAGTCAACTCAGGATTAACACTTGGCTCAACTGGTTCAGCAACATTTGGTTCCACCCTCGGTTCAGGGCTATTTGTTTCCTCTTAAATTTCTGCTTCTTCTTTGTCGTTTATTAAGTCAGCTTCCAGTTTAGATTTGGATGATGACTCATCAGATTCTGGTTCATTCGGTTCATTTGGCACAACTTTGTTCAATAGTTCAACATTCTCTATTAACCTTTCAAGGTCATGTCTTGTTATGCAACCTTGAACATAACAGTTTTTCATGTTTTCCTTTGTTCTTACTTGGGCCCTTAAGCAAAGTGAAGTAATAAATTATGGGAAGTAGGCACTTCCTGCCCTTTTCCGAGCACAATCCTGGATCTCTTTGAGAATCATTCTCCCAAAATTGATAGACATTTCTGTCATAATCGCATACAACAAAAGCATTCATTCCATCGAGATGGTGAAACTATATGAGATAGGCATGAAGCTATATCGAATAAAGTAGAACCATTCCTTGGCCACTAGATTTAAATATTTCTTTCAACAAGAATGACTACCATACTTTCTTATAATCCATTAGGATCTCAAATTTGTAACATCATTAAGAACTTGTTGAAGAAAATCATAATTGATATTTATCATCATGGCAGAGTATTCATCTTCTTCAACATCAGGTAAGTTAAACAAATCATTAATGGACTTAGAACTAAAAGGTACCTTCTTCTTACGAACAAGAACTTCATTAGCGTCTGGCGTGCTCAAGTTGACATAGAACTCTCGTACTAAATCCTCATCAGGCATTGGTCATGCATCATAGAATTGATTCCAATTTAAAGCATTAATTGTTTTTTGAATCGACAAAGGCATGACCATCTTGTCAATTCTCCCCAAATTGAAACCTTTTTCTGGCATCATGGGTTGATTCTTGAAGAAAGAACCAAATCTTTCCCTTACTTCCTCATCTTGATTCACAATTGGATTTTAGGCAGAAGTCTTTGAGGATATAGTTCTTTTACGAGACTTGGTATTTCTCTTGAAATATAGGCAGAATTTCGGTAAAGGGAAAAAGAAATGAGCAAACTATTGTGACAAAAGAATTTTGCGGTGACGATAGGGTTGCTCTAGTAAAAGACTTTCGGGTGGCAAAAAGGACTTGCGACAAAGAAAGAAAATTAAGGAGAGGCTTTTGGGACTTGAGGCCAATGGCTAGGAGAAGAAATTTAGAGTGAAAGCTAATTATTTAGTTGTTGTGAATTTTATGAAGGTGTGGAGGGGTTTATATAGTGATGGATTAGGGCAAATTTGTAGCAAAAATTTAGCTACAAGAAATACTTGGGCGGTAACCATGGAGGGAAATATATGTGGTAGTAAAATTAGGGTTTTAGGGAACCCTTTGGACGGCAATTGGATGGGTAAATTTCTCTTCACAGTTCTGGGCCTCAAGCCCAAACTACAATTATTTGTTGTACTAAAAAATTTATCTGGATTAGAAAATAAACTAATTAGTACTTAGGCCAAATTAACCCTCTTTTTAAGCATAAACAAATAAATGAAAATTTGTAAATGAAAATTAAAAATTTCTTTTGTCTTACATAGAAAATTTCTTCTTGGAAGATTACATTAAAAATATCCCAAGAAAGGTTGGAGGGGTCACAAATGGTCCCGCTTAATTTTCAATCTCCTTAGACAGAATTAATTCAATGTACTAATTCAAGAAAAATAATTTCTAACTATGCCATTTATTAAACAAATAAAAATATGAAAAATCAAGGGTCTATTAAATTGAACGAGGATTCAACTCGCTCAACTTCACCATCCTAATAGTGTTTGAGATGTTGACCATTAACTTTAAACATACCTCCATTGTTGTCGTACAATTCTAGAGCTCCATATGGATAAACTCTCTGAATGGTATAAGGTCATTTCCATCACGATTTGAGCTTTCCTAGAAATAACCTTAGCCTTGAATTAAACAACAACACTTTCTAACCTTCTTTGAATTCACAAGGTTGTATACGACTGTCATGCCATCTCTTAATGCTTTCTTTGTACATCTTGGCATTCTCGTATAAAATTAACCTCAACTCCTCAAGCTGTAACATTTTTCTCTCACTATCTTGCTTAAGATCCAAATTTAATTATTTCAAAACCCAGTGAGCTTTATTTTCCAACTCAAGTGACAAATGACATGCCTTTCTGAACACTAACCGATAAAGAGTCATTCCTAACAGAGTCTTAAAAGTAGTTTGATAGGCTTATAGAGCATCGTCGAGCCTTCGAGACCAATAGTTTCTATTAGGTTGCACCACCTTATTAAGGACTCCTCTAATCTCACAGTTTCCTCTAATCTCACGATTTTTTCATTCAACTTGCCCATTTGACTGTGGATGATAGGCAGTGGCAATCTTATGTTTCACAATGTACTTGTCAAGCAACCACTTGAGCCATTTATTTACAAAGTGAGATCCTTCATTGCTAATTATAGCTCTAGGAGTCCCAAACTGTGTAAACAGATGCTTATGTAGGAATCGCATGACTACCTTAGCATCATTCGTTGGGTCTGCCTCGGTCTTAACCCACTTGGATATGTAATCCACAACTAGTAAGATATATTTGTTACCATAAGAAGATGGAAACGGGCCTAGAAAATCAATGCCCCACACATCAAATAACTCTACCTCTACAATATTTGTCAAGGGTATCTCGTTCCTCCTTGATATGTTTTCGACCTTTTGGCATCTGTCACAAATTCTCACATATCCATACGCATCCTTGAACATTCTAGGAAAAATGAATCCTACTTGTAGCATCTTCTTTCCAGTGCCAAAACCACCAAAGTGTCCCTAACTCGGGGATAAATTGTAACACCCTTAACCCGTATCTGTCACCGAATTAGGGTTACAAAGCATTACCGTACAATCGAGAACATTTAAACTTAATATCTTTCAATAACATAATCAAATTAGAAACCAATCATATACATACATACCGTCCCTAAATCGAGCCCACGAGGCCCTAAAAATAGCTTAGAAGCAAATCGGGACTAATTTGAAACAATTTGGAAAGTTTACGAAAATGTTGTAAAATTTTTGAAACAAGGGTCACATGGCCGTGTGCCTAGGTCGTGTGCCTTACACGGCTCAGACACATGCTTGTGTCTCAGGCCGTGTAACCTTCAAACTAGGGATGCACGACTGTGTCCCAACCCGTGTCCTCACCCTTGTAACTCTCTGAGTAAGGTCACACGGTCGTGGCACACGCCCTTGTGCCAAGCCGTGTAACTCTCGAAATTGGCCCACATGCCCGTGTGCTAGGCCATGTAACTAAATGACTTGCATACAAAAAGACCTTCAGGGGACACACGGCTATGTCGCCATATATATTTGAACCATATATGCACACCTACAAAGCATCAAACCATACCTAAACATATATATATGTGTCATTTCAAGACCCTAATTTAACTAACCAATATGTCATTTATAGGCACCTCAAATACATACAACAAAACTTATCTAAACATGCATATTTTATCACATTTCAATCATCAATTAGTAGCTCCAAAATTGACCAAACATGCCACAACTTGACCATTACTAATCCATCACAAACCATGCCATTTGAGCCATTGAAAACATGCAATATGATATAGTCACAATGACACAAACTAACCAGGCATCAAATGTACCAACCTAGTTAACTTACATAACATATACATACCAAATCACGTTCAAACCATTTTCAAACATAATAACCTAGTTCAAATATGAACTAAAACCTGTCACAAGTAACCATTTTCAAACTATGATCAACATGCTAAGTGAATCATATCAACAAGCACTTTAAAATAATCAACATCACATAATTTGGTAATGTATCAAGGTGTACCAAACCAATATAGCTTTCGAAAGCTTACACATACCAAAACATCATTAACACATTCACTATAATACCATTGCAAATAATCTTATACATGTCATTATAAACCTTAACCAAATTGCTCGAAAATTATCGAATTATCCACTAGATAGTGTGATAGATCTCTGACGAACTTCCAATCGATCGAGCTTCCGATAAACTGTAAAGTAAAGGAAAATAACTACGTAAGCAATGAATGATTAGTAAGCTTTTATAAACTTTAAACGTAAATTATCACTTCAATACTATATAATACATAGAATTAACATGATTTAGCACCAATACTCTAAACTTGGTATAAGCCTATTGAACACCATTCAACTCACAATTGAGTAGATTCATCAACATCACATATAATTTCATTCATAACATAATAGGATTTTATAAGACATATTACATAATTATCAACCTTTTCATAAGATTATGAACCATTTCATTTACTTACTTACCATTCCATTTCAAATGTTTAGCATCAGCCTAAACAACATCATCAACTCACAAGTTAGTACATTTATACTTGGTTCAAATGAATTCATCCATAACAAGTAATTTAGACATGCATCCACATCATTTGGATCACCATTCCTTTTCATAAGTTCATAATACATTCCATTTGAGCACTTTCCATTTCATTTCCTTTTCATACCCGTTGAACCATCTAGAATTACATCAGATACTCAGAAAAGCTCACACAAAGTGTGCCTTAACATATAACTGTAACATTTCCTTTACATGAATGCTCACACGAGCTGTGAAATAGGCCTACTCACACGAGTTATGGGTCGGAATGTAAGCTACACAATGCTGCTCACACGAGCTGTGGAGAATTTGCAACAAATGTAGGACCTCAGCCATCAGTAGGACATTTAAGACCAGCACTCTAAACACAAAATCCCTAATGGCATGTTATTTGTATCCTAAGAATTCTTAAGGTTCAACCGAGATTCAATATTCGTCATAATGTTGATACGTTTGTATTTCGATTCATTACATCAAATAATAGAATAAATATTCAATTTAAACAACGTTTAAATTATTACAATTCATACAAACTTACCTAACTAAATTGTAGAAATGTCAAAGTACAAAGGCTAATTGGTAATTTTCTCTTCTTGATTTTCCACTCGTTCTTGATCTAAATTAAAAATTTCATTCAATTTATTAATTCAGACAACTAAACCAATTTATTTTATGCAATTAAGTCCTTTTTGATATTTTACAAAATTGCCCCAACATTTTACTTTTATTCAATTTCAAGCTTAGACGAATTGTTTGGAACCCTATTACATCCCATATTTGCTGTTATTTCATACCAAGTCCTTGTACTTTTACTAATTTCACATTTTAGTCCATAAGTATTAAAATTACTAAAAATTACTTTACAAATTAGTCCTAAGAACACTTCAATTTCATCAATGGCACTTTCCATAACATTTGAAAATTTAACAAATTGATCCTTGGGTTAGCTAGATTAAGCTACAACGATCTTAAAAACATAAAAATCATTAAAAACGAAATTAAATTCACATACCATGCAAGGCTTTCAAGTTGGCTGAAACTTGAAACAAATAGGAATGACTTTCTTCTCTACAATTTTGGTGGAAGAAAGAACTAAAAAAGATGATAGAAAACTTTGTTTAATTTAATTTAATTTATCAAATTACCATTTTAACTTTGCTTAATAAATAAAAAAAACATCAAATCCATGTCCATATTTGTCCACTAACTCCTTAAATGGTTTATTTACCATTTAAGCCCATTCAATTTTATTTCCATATCCATTTAACTCTTTTAACTAATAGAACTCAACTTTTACACTTTTTACGATTTAGTCCCTTTTACTTAATTAACCATTTAAACGTCAAAATTTCTTAACGAAACTTTAATACAACCTTAATAACGAAACTTTAATACAAACTTCATAAAATATTTACGACTCTGTTTATAGAAACGAGGTCCCGATACCTTATTTTCTAAAACCACTTGACTTTAGAGTCTTACACTTAAACCTAATTATTCATTCATATAACATAAATTGCCATATCAAAAACCTTTTTAATACCATATTTGACTCGTAAATATTAAATAATAATATTTACGAACTTACTCATCAAATTTGGGGCCTCGAAACCACTGTTTCAACATCACTAAAAAAGGGTTGTTACATGAATGGCAATGGTACAAGACTTCATCAATTTCACTTCCGGCTACCCACTTCCTAATTTTGTTATATACACATTTATTAAACAAAAACGGATCCTCTAAAAAATAATACCGACTATTGTGAAGGAATTTTTCTTTGTTGGTATGTAATTTCTCGAGGTATTATTCCAAATGCTAAATAATTCACATAATCAGCAAACCAAGGTATTTCATGAATTCGGCTTACCTTGAAGATATGCTCGTCTGGAAAGGTTTCATTAATTGGAACAAGTGAATGAGCTACCTCATTTTGTTCCAACCTTGACAGATTGTTAGCTACTTGATTTCAACACCTCTTCTGCCTTTGATCTCAAGGTCAAATTCTTAGAGTAAAAGTATCCATCGAATTAGCCTTGGTTTAGATCTTTCTTTGTGAGTAAGTATTTAATGGCCGCATGGTCAGTAAAAATAATGTCTTTTGTACCTCTGAGATAAGAATGAAACTTGTCAAAATAAAAAACTATAGCAAAGAGTTCTTTTTCAGTTACTGTGTAATTCAGTTGCGCTCCTATCAAAGTTCTGCTTGCATAGTAGATCGGATAAAACACTTTATTTCTTCTTTGACCTATCACAGCTCCAACAACAAAATTGTTTGCGTCATACATCAACTCAAAATGTGACTCCCAATCAAGTGTAACAATTATTGGGGCTGAGATTAACTGACTTTTTAACTCTTCAAAATCTTCCAAACATACTTTGTTAAAATAAAAAATGGTGTCTTTCTCTAAAAGCATACACAAAGGCTTGGAAATTTTTTTAAAACCTTTAATAAACATTCGTTAAAAATTGGCATGGCCTAAGAAACTTCGAACTCCTTTTTACACTAACTGGAGGTGGTAAATTTTCAATTACATCCACCTTCGCTTTGTCAACTTCAATCCCGTTTCTGGAAATTTTGTGTCCTAATACAATTCCCTCCTTAACAACAAAGTGGCATTTCTCCCAGTTAAGGACAAGATTTGTCTCCTCGCATCTTTTGAGTACCTTATCCAAATCACTCAAACAAATATCGTAAATATTACCAAAAATAGAATAATCATCCTTGAAAACCTTAACAAAATTTTTTAACATATCAATAAATGCTTCCGTCATGCAACGTTGAAATGTGGCAGGNAGGTGCGTTACATAAACTTAAAGGCATTCACCTAAAAGTAAACATACCGTACAGGCAAATAAAACTTGTTTTATGTTGATCTTTTGGGGCTAGAACTATTTGGTTATATCCCGAATATCCATCTAAGAAACAATAAAATTCGTTACCTGCTAGTCGATCTAACATCTAATCTATAAAAGGCAATGAAAAATGGTCTTTCCAAGTAGCTTTGTTCAATTTTCTATAGTTTATACAGATTCTCCAACCAGTGACAGTTCTCATCGAGATTAACTAGCGTGATTCCACCTTTCTTCGGTACACATTGTACTGGACTTACCCATGATTTATCTGAGATGGGGTAAATAATTCCCGCATCTAACCATTTTATCACTTCTTTTTGTACTACCTCTTTCATGATAGGGTTGAGTCTCCTTTGCCCATCAAGTCTAGCTCTTTTACCCTCCTCTAAAATAATATTATGCATACAAAAGGAAGGACTTAATCCTCGAATATCAGCTATGGTCCAACCGATTTCCTTTTTAAATTTCTTTAAAATAAAAATTAGTTGCGTCTTTTTGTGTTTTTTCTGTTCTGCTGAAATAATCACAGGCAAAGTAAAACTATTACCTACATAAACGTATTTCAAATGGGAAGGAAATGCCTTAAGTTCAAGTTTGGGTGGTTCCTCAATTGACAACTTCAGTTGTGTAAATTTTCAAACTTCCAACTCTAATGGTTCAAACCGTGCTGGTTGAACATAGTTCCTTGGATAGGCTTCCATCAAAGCCATATTTTCTTTATCGTCTTCCTCTTCTAGTGGCTTAGACCCTAAAGTGTTCTCTAATTGGTCTCCTTCAAAATTATTTTCCCATTCTATAGAAACTAAAGTTTCTAACTCTTCCATCACTGAACATTTTTTCGCCAGATCAAGAAATTTCATCGCTTTAAGAACATTAAACATTACCTAATCATCTTGAACTGTCATGGTGAGTTTGGCTTTTTGCATGTCTATTAATGTTCTTCCCGTGGCTAGGAACGGTCATCTCAGGATGATCAACACTTCTTTATCTGCTTCAAAATCTAAGACAATGAAATTAGCAGGAAAAATAAACTTATCTACTCTTACCAAAACATCATGAATCTTTCTTTTGGGGTATGCTAAAGATCAATCCTCCAATTTGAGTGTCACAATTGTGGGTTGTACTTCACCTATTCCCAACAGCTTGAAAGTAGATTTGGGCATCAAGTTGATGCTTGCTCCTAAGTCGTACAAAGCTTTACCAAAATAAGATTCTCCAAAATTACAAGGTATGGTAAAAATTCTAGGGTCCTTCAATTTCGAAGGTAGCTTGTTCTGTAGGAACACACTGCACCTCTTCGTTAAGGCTACAGTCTCATACTCACTAAGTCTCTTCTTTTTGGACAGAATGTCCTTCATGAACTTGACATAGTTGGGCATTTGTTCTAAAGCCTCTACCAACGGGATGTTTGTGATAGCCCGAAATAGGGCCTAATCAGAATAGTGTTTTCGTAACCACAAATCCGAAGTGAAATAGTTTAATTTTATAAATTTTTATTAATTACCGATTGATTGA
>CM025141.1:23346776-23366705 GCA_013467495.1 Gossypium gossypioides
ATATGCATTTTGTGTAAGCCTTGAATGGTTGTGAATTGGTACTTGTTTGAATGACTTATTTGGTGTTTTAGTGCACAAGTTATACATGACCATTTGAAGCTAGATTTTGTGTGTCATATATGGTACATTTTGGTATGTTTTTAAATTGTAAATCAAGTGGCATAATATGGCTTAGTTTTGGTCAAGCCTTTGTTGATTAAATGATCAAATTATGTCTATATTTGCATATGTTTATGAATTGTCATTTGAGGTGCCTAAGGGCATATTGGCTGTATATGAATATAATACATGTTTAAGGCCTGATTTTGCTGGTTTTGGATACCTTAATATGGCTTGTTTATATGCACATTGTTGAGTGTAGGTTGATGCCAAATTAGGTGAAAAATATGGTTTGTAAAATGGCCTATTTTCGTCCACACGGGCAGAGACACGGGCATGTGTCTCAGCCTTGTGTGACACACAGCCAGGTGACACGGCCGTGTGTCCCTTGTAGTTTTCAAAAGGTTACAAGTCAAGCTGTTACACGGCCTAGCACACGGGGGTGTGAGGTTACTTCAAAGGGTACACGACCCAGCACATGGGCGTGTGGTTTGGCCGTGTGACCAAGTCAGAGAGTTACGTGGGCACAGACACGAGCTGGGACATGGCTGTGTGTCCCTATTTCGAATGCCCACATGGCCTAAGACACGAGTGTGTCTCTTGGCCGTGTGAGCCCTCCAACTTTGAGAATTTTCAATATTTTTCAAAAAATTTACTGAGTTTCTAATTTAGTCTCGACTTGTTTCTAATGCATATTTAGGGCCTTTATGGCTCGTATAAAGGACAATATATATGATTTTTATTTGTTCTGATGTGATTGTTAATATGTTATGAAATCTCTGAAAATTTCTATTTGTTTGATTTGTAGTCACTAGTAATGTTTCGTAACCCTGATCTGGCGACATATCCGGGTTAAGGGTGTTACAGAGCATTTGAGATTTGTTTTGCAAACTCTACATAAAAAGAAATTATTTCAGGTACATGTTGTGTTAGTCGAGGGTATCAGAGTTGATCTGAGCAAAATTATAGCTGTTGTTGATTGGAGACCTTCGAAATATGTATCTGAGGTTAGAAGCTTTCTGGGACTGGCCAGGTATTAAAGAAGGTTTGTCAAAGGATTCTCGATGATTGCTGCACCAATGATGAGATTATTACAAAAAAGATGTGATGTTTGAGTGGTCTGAGAAATGTCAGCAAAGTTTCAATCAGTTGAAAGCATTAGTGATCGAGGCGCTGGTGTTAGTTTAGCTTGAGTCAGGAAAAGAGTTTGTGATTTTTAGTGATACTTCTTTGAATAGTTTAGGTTGTGTTTTGATACAGGAAGCCAAATTAATAGTTTATGCTTCTAGACAATGAAAGTCGCACGAAAATAATTATCCGACGCACGATTTAGAACTAACAGCTATTGTGTTTGCGTTGAAGATTTGGCGACATCATTTGTATGATGAAAAATGTCACATCTTTACAGATCATAAAAATTTGAAGTATTTAATGTTGTAGAAAGATTTGAATCTAAGACAGTGCAGATGGGTCGAGCTCTTGAAAGACGACGGCCTGATCATTAATTATCATCCTGGTAAAGCCAATGTAGTTGCTGATGCTTTGAGTAGAAAGTCTCTATTTGCTTTGTGAGCGTTGAATATGCGATTGACGTTGTCTGATAATGGTTCGATCTTAGCTATGTTAAAAGCTAGACCGATGTTTATACAACAGATTTGCAAGGCTCAGAAACATGATGATGCATTGTTAGTTAAACAAAAATAGAGTGAGTCGACTTCTAATTTAGATTTTCAGGTTGGATCCGACGTTTGTTTATACTTCAGAGGCAGAATTTGTGTACCGAAGAATTTAGAGCTCATTTGGAAGATTTTGCATGAGGCTCATAGTGGTAGCTTATATGATCATCCTAGTAGTAATAAGATGTATAGTGACTTGAAACAAATGTACTGGTGGCCGGGTATGAAACGAGAAATTTTTGAGTTTGTATCGAGATGTTTAGTATGTCAGCAAGTTAAAGCTGTACATCAGGTACCTTATGGTTTATTGCAGCCGGTGATGATACTAGAGTGGAAATAGGAGCATGTCACCATAGATTTTGTATCGGGATTACCCTTGTTTCCGAGGAAAAGAGATGCAATTGGGGTAGTCGTTGATTGTCTGACAAAGTCTGCACATTTTATTCTGGTACGTACAGATTATTCTCTTCAGAGATTAGCTGAGTTATATGTCGCTGAGGTTGTCAGATTGCACGGGGTGCCAGTTTCCATTATTTCAGATAGAGATCCGTAGTTTACATCACGATTCTGGAGCAAGTTACAAGAGGCTCTAGGTATGCGGTTACATTTTAGTAATATTTTCATCCTTAGACTGATGGTCAGTCCGAGCAAGTAATTCAGATACTCGAGGATATGCTTCGTTGTTGTGTATTAGAGTTTCAAGGTAACTGGGAGAAATATTTACCATTAGTTGAATTCGCGTATAATAACATTTATCAGTCAAGCATAAAGATGGCACCGTATGAAACTCTGTATGGTCGTAAATGTCGAAATTCGTTATATTAGATCGAGCTTAGTGAGAAAAAGATTCACGGGGTTGATTTGATTCGAGAGACCGAAAAGAAAAAGTGAAAGTGATTCGTGATAGTTTGAAAGCAGCTTAAAATCGACAAAAGTCATATGCGAATTTGAAACATAAAGACATTTAATTTCAAGCCGGTGATAAAGTTATCTTGAAAGTATCGCCCTGGAAGAAAGTTTTTTGTTTCAGTCGCAAAGGAAAGCTAAGTCTGCGATTTATCGGGCCGTATGAGATTACCGAAAGAATTGGGCCAGTAGCTTAAAGTTTAGCTTTTCCGTAATAGTTGGAAAGGATCAATAATGTATTTTATGTATCTATGTTACGATAGTACTGATCAGACCCTTCACATGTTATTTCATTAGCAGATGTTGAAATTTAGCCTGATATGTCGTTTAGCGAAGAACTGATTAGAATTTTAGCTCGAGAGGTTAAAGAATTAAGAAAAAAGAGAGTAGCTTTAGTAAAGGTTCTTTGGCAACGTCACGAGATAGAAGAAGCCACCTGGGAACCTGAGGAAGCTATGAGAAAATAATATCCGAACCTCTTTTCTAGTAAGATTTTCGGGGATGAAAATTCCTTTAGGGGGAGAGTTGTAACAACTCATTTTCTCGTGAAATCAGAATAGTGGTTTTGAGAACACAAATCTGATGTGAAAATATTTATTTTATTATTATTTTAATTTCTACAGCATGTTAGTATCACCGTATAAAAATTTCGTTAAGAAATTTTATCGTTTGCATGCTTTATTCGATAAAAAGGACTAAATTATAAAATGTACAAAATTAGAGTTCTACAAGTTAAAAACACTAAATAGCTATGAAACTTAAATGTATGAGCACTTGGATAGCAAATAGACCATTTTTAGTTTGAATGGACATTTATGGACATTATACATGTGTTTTCAAAGGTTAATTAAAAGGTTAAATAAATAAACTAAGTAAAAATAAAGTAAAACAAATTGTCATCTTTTAAAATAGGTTAGTCCATCGAAATTTAAACTTAGAAACTCCATGGGGGGAGCTTAAAGGTTCGGCCAACACATGTTTGCTTACATGTGAGTATTTTTCATCCTATTTTTAATGATTTTTATGTTTTTGAAGTCGTTATAGCTTAATCTAGCTAGCCTGGGGACTAATTTGTAAAATTGTTAAAAGGTTAGGGTTTTTTGGTGAATGATATTATGTTGTTTTTGATGTTTTATTGAAGAAAATGATTGGTTGTTGATAGATAAAGTTAAGTGATTTTTGATGAATTTGTCAATTAGGGATTAAAATGAAAAATAGAAAAATATACATGGTGAAATTGTGAAATAAATTAAATGTAGGGCTTGCTAGGGACCTACATGAAATTCGACTATGGTGGGTTGATGATGAATTACATGAATTTCCATTTTTATGAGCTAGGGACTAAATTGTAATGAAATCAAAATTATAAGGGTAAAAGTGTAATTTTGCTAAAATGTTAATTTGTACTGAATTAAATAGATTAGTTATTAAATTGATTGAATTTATTCATTTTCATCAAGATAGATCATGCACGACTCTAGATTGAGGCAAAGAAATAGTTTCAGATTAATCGACTCCATTTCTACGTTTATCGTCGAGGTAAGTTTGTACATTTAAGTAGCATTTTAAATTATGTTTTAAATGCTATTATTTTCATAATATCAAATTGTGTCTCTATGGAGAAATTCCACGGCATGTCGACGGTCATTGACCAAATGAAAAGAGCTAGCTTTGGCTATCAATTTATGAAAAGGGATGGTGACGACCATCAACAATGAAAAGGGATGGTAACAACCATTGAATTATGAAAAGAAATAGCTTTGGCTATCGAATTATGAAAAGGGATAGCTTTGGCTGTTGAATTATGAAAAAGGATAGCTTCGGCTGTCGAATTATGAAAAGGAATAGCTTCATCTATCAATTTATGAAAAGGGATGGTGATAACCATCAACAATGAAAAGGAATGGTGACGACCATTGAATTACGAAAAGGGATAGCTTCAAATATTGATAGCTTCAAATATTGAATTATGGAAAGGAATGGTGACTACCAACAAAATTTCACTCCGTCTGAGCTTTGGTAAGAGTTTTTTATGCAAGTTACAGGTTACTATGGAAGGTAGGAAGCATCTGTATTCTTGAATTATGGAAAGTTATTTTTTCATGTGTTGATATTGAATTTATGTGATCAAGCACTAATTTGGGTTATTGGTGATGCTTAGGCTTATGCCAAGCTTGTGTTAGAATGTTAAAATTTTAATTTAAGCTTATGCCTTGTATTGGCAAGCATCGTTTATGACTTTCGAACTTACTAGGCATTATGTGCTTATTTTGTGTTTATTTTTTTCTATGTTTTGTAGTTAATCGGAAGCTCATTTGGGTTGGAAGTTTGTCAGAGACCTATCACACTATCCATCGGCATTATCGGTAGATTTTGATGATTTTTAGTCATAGTTGAAATGGCATGTATAGGTGTTTATGCTTGATGAAATAGCCATTATGTTTGGCTTGTAAATGTGGTATTTCGGTTAATGAATTTAGTTTTCATGTTGGCTTGTATATATAGATATGCTTATGATGGTTGATAATTTGGCATTTTGGTACTTGAGTGGTATGTGTTGGAATGATTAATTGTATACATGTTATGAATGGCCATTTTGGTATGGTCGAATGTGGCAAATGTAGTATGAAATGGTATAGAATTTAGGTTGCAAATGTTAAGTTGATAATAACTAGATTATGCTTGTGTTTGGATATGCTTAATGACATGTAAATTGAAGTGCCTTAGGGCATACTGGTTGTATGAATTGGTATCATGTTGTTTTAGCTTGATTATGCACATTTTAGGTACATTTTTGAAGCTTGAATTGGGTGTATTTGAGTTGTACAAGTGTACACTTTTTGGGTGAAAGAATTGGCTTGAAAATAGCCTAATTCTTGTCCACACGACTAGAGACATGGGTGTGTGTCTCAGTCATGTGTGACACACGGCCAGGAGACACGGCCGTGTCCCTTGTATCTTGCAAAAGGTTGCAAGTCAGGTAGTTACACGACGTGGGACACAGCCTAGCACACGAGCGTGTGGCTTGGCTGGGTGACCCAAGTCAATGAGTTACACGGGCACGAAAACAGGCTAGGACACGACCGTGTGTCCCTACTTTGAATGTCTACACAGCCTGAGACACATACGTGTCTCTCAGCCATGTGAGTCACATGGCTTGGCCACACGGCCGTGGGACCCCTGCAGTATGAAAATTTTCAACTTTTTCCCAAAAATTCTATATGTTTCTGATATAGTCCCGAATAATTTCTAATGTATTTTTGAGGGCTCGGGGGCTCGTATAAGGGACAATATGTATGGGTTTGATTAATATTTCTATGATTTATGATCTGCTTTGAATATTTTGAATCTTGAATGTTTTGTGATGTAAACTTTCGATAATGCTCTATAACCCTATTCCAATGACGGATACGGGTCAGAGGTGTTACATTTTGGGCATGGATTGGCTAACTTTACACGACGCTATTGTGAACTGTAGATGAAAGCTTATTGTTTTGAAATGTTAGAACAGTGAGATGCTTCGGATTGAATTAGATAGTTTGAGAGGGTTGCTTGTTGTTATATAAACTAAGTCAATGTAGAAATATGTGAGAAAAGGTTGCAATGCTTACCTTGCATATGTACTGGATTCTAAAGTGTCTGTATTGAAGCTTGAATCAGTGCTAGTGGTTTGTAAGTATCCTGATGTGTTTCCAAAAGAGTTACCTAGATTACTATCAATCAGAGAGTATGAGTTTGCTATTGAACTTGTACCAGAGACATCACCGACATCTATAGCACCATACATAATGGCTCCTATTGAGTTGAAAGAGTTGAAAGCACAGCTACAAGAATTGACAAATAAGGGTTTTGCTTGACCCAGTTTTTCACCTTGGGGTGCATCGGTTCTGTTTGTTAAGGAAAAGGACGGATCGATGAGATTGTGTATTGATTACCGTTAGCTCAACAAGGTTACAATCAAGAAAAAATATCCACTACCTCATATCGATGATCTGTTTGAACAATTGAAAGGTACCATCGTATTTTCGGATATTGATCTTCATTCTGGCTACTATCAGCTATGAGTTAAAGATTTAGATGTACCAAAAACTGCATTCAGAACCAGGTACGGACACTATGAATTTCTTTTGATGCCGTTTGGTTTAACTAATGAACCTGTAATATTTATGGATTTGATGAACAGAATCTTTAGACCATATTTAGATAGATTTTTTGTGGTTTTTATTGATGATATTCTGATTTATTCACGAGACGAGGCTGAGCATGTTGAACATTTGAGAACTGTGTTGCAAGCCCTGCTTGATAAACAACTGTTTGCCAAATTTAGCAAAAGTGAGTTTTGGCTCCGAGAAGTCAATTTTCTAGGACATATAGTATCGGCTGAAAGCATCAGAGTTGATCCGAGTAAAATTTCAATAGTTGTTGACTGGAAATCATCGAGAAATGTATTGGAAGATTCGTCAAAGGGTTCTCGATGATAGTTACACCGATGACACGATTATTATGGAAAGATGTGAAATTTTAATGGTCTATGAGGTGTCAGCAAAGTTTCAATAAGTTGAAAGCACTGTTGATCGAGACACCAGTTCTGGTTTTGCCTGAATCGGGTAAAGAATTTGTAATTTTCAACGATGCATCTTTAAATGGTTTAGGCTGTGTTTTGATGCAGGAAGGAAAAGTGATAGCTTATGCTTCCAGACAATTAAAGCCACATGAAAAGAATTATCCGACACATGATTTAGAGTTGCCAGCTATTGTGTTTGCATTTAAAATTTGGCGACACCATTTATTCTGCGAAAAATGTCATATTTTTACCGATCACAAGAGTTTGAAGTATTTAATGTCACAAAGCGATTTGAATTGAAGACAGCGCAGATGGCTCGAACTGTTAAAAGATTATGAGTTGACCATTGATTATTATCCAGGAAAAGCGAATGTAGTTGCCGACGCTCTGAGTAGAAAGCCTTTATTTGCTCTGCGAGCGATGAACATGTGACTGACATTATCTAGTGATGGTTCAATTTTAGCCGACTTGAAAGCTAGACCGATGCTTTTACAACAGATCTGCGAAGCTCAGAAATGTGATGTTGAGTTGCTAGCTAAACGGGCACAGTGTGAGTCAACTTCTGATTCAAAATTTTAGATAGGACTCGATGATTGCTTATTGTTCAGAGGTAGAATTTTTGTATCGAAGAATCCAGAGCTCATTCAAAGAATCTTACACAAAGCTCATAGTGGTAGCTTGTCTGTTCATCCAGGAAGTAATAAGATGTACAGTGATTTAAAACAGATGTACTGGTGGCTAGGAATGAAATGCGAGATTTTTGACTTTGTGTCGAGATATTTAGTATGTCAGCAAGTTAAAGCTAAACATCTGGTACCTTCTGGATTATTATAGCCAGTGATAATACTAAAGTGGAAATAGGATCAAGTTACTATGGACTTCGTATCGGGTTTACCCCTATCTCCGAGAAAGAAAGATGCCATTTGTGTTATCATTGATTGTTTGATGAAGTCAGCACATTTTATTTCGGTACGTACAGATTTCTCCCTTGAGAGATTAGCTGAATTATATGTTTTTGAGATTGTTAGATTGCACGAGGTGCCAGTTTTCGTCATTTCTGATAGAGATCTGCGGTTTACATCACAATTTTGGACCAAGTTACAGGAAGCTCTAGGTACGCGGTTGCATTTTAGTACTACATTTCATCCTCAGATCGATGGTCAGCCCAAGCAAGTAATTCAAATTCTCGAGGATATGCTTCGTTGTTGTGTATTAGAGTTTGAAGGTAACTGGGAGAAATATTTACTGTTGGTCAAATTTGCGTATAAAAACAGTTTTATTCAAGCACAAAAATGGCGCCATATGAAGCTTTATATGGTCGTAAATGCCGAACTCCATTATACTGGACTGAGCTCGGTGAGAAAAAGATACACGGGGTTGATTTGATTCGTGAGACTGAAGAAAAAGTAAAAGTGATCCGAGATAGTTTGAAAGTAGCTTCAGATCATCAGAAATCATATGTGGATCTTAAACATAAAGACATAAAGTTTCAAGTCGATGACAGAGTATTCTTAAAAGTATCGCCCCGGAAGAAAGTTCTTCAGTTCGGTCGCAAAAGAAAGCTAAGTCCACGATTTATTGAGCTGACGAGATTATTGAAAGAATCAAACCTATTGATTATCGATTAACGTTACTGTCAAAATTAGAAAAGATTCATAATGTTTTTCACGTGTATATTTTACGATGGTACTGATCTGACCCTTCACATGTTATCGAGGAGCTGGAGTGTGGCGAGAAATTCTTGTATTTCTACTTTATTTTCCTGATTTCTGTGATTCAAACTTATTTGAGAATGTTGATGAATGATTTTATTTTGATGTTAACTTTTCCACCCATGAACTACATCTTTTCTAGGCTGGAGTTATTTGGGTGAATGTTTTATCATCTTTAATGCCATGATTTGAGATTGCCTATATCACTGTTTCATTAAATTTATGCTTATTTTAAATACAAGCATGCAAGCTCTAGACATAGTTGATTATGTGTTGTGTTCTTAAGTATTTTTAATTCTGAAAAGGTTAAATATACTAGATCTTGAATCATTTGATGCAAGTGAATACTCGACAGAATATTCGTAGCACTCTAGACATAGATGTTTCAAGTTGTACCGAGAAGAGCGTTCATTATGGTTATTAATTTAGAGTTTTGTAGACATACAATAACTTAGATTTCTATCTTAAGATCTAGCTATTGACAGAGGCAAATCACAATAGTGATTCCCTGGGTAGTAGATTAGACAATATTTTGCCATGGCATTATTTTGATATGAACATTTCACCTGAATAATTCCAACCCTATTCATTCAGCAATAGAAACACTCTTGCATTTCTTTGTAATTTTCCACAACATTTTATTTACCACATCAATTCTTTTTTTTTCACATTTGATTTCATTAATTCATTATTCAACATCTTATTCAACTTGAGAAATTTCCTGTTATTTAGTATAGTCACTAGGGTTATAATAACTTACTCAATTTCTTACCAAATTTCGGTCCTTATGGAGACGATACTTACTTATCACTTTAATACTTAAATGACGTGTACACTTGCACAATTACATTAGTTATTTACATGCAACACTTATGCAACAAGGCACAGTTGGGGAGTATGTTCGAAAGTTTAGGGAACTCATGCTCCAAATTTTAGATGTGAACGACAATGAGACATTTCTTACCTTTAAGAATGGGTTAAAGCCATGGGTCAGACAAGAATTGGAATAAGGAGACGTCCAAGAGTTTTCGAAAGCCATGACGGTAGCAGAGTCCATGGTCAAGCTAAGACTAGGGAACAAGTCTTTCGAGTTTGAGGAAAGGGGATTATGTCAGCGAAACCATGAGGAAGATAGTGGAAATGGCAATAACAATGATGGTAATGGGAAACCACGAGATGGGAAGAGGAAACCCAAAAACTTGAAGAAAAAGAAGGGAAAGTTAAAATGCTTCATTTGTGATAGTTCACATGCGTTAAAGAGATCTCCGAAGAGATCTGAGCTTTTGAGAAGTGACAAGCCAGAAAGAGGGGTCAAGCACCAGTGGTTTTGAATCCAAGGAGGTCAAAGTAAACAAGAAGTCGAAAAGAGTCTCCTTTAGATGTTGTGTCCAAGTCCTAACCTTGAGTGTTATCTGAAAAATAAAAAAAGTAATGAGTGAGCTAAATAAGCCTAGTGTGATTCTTAACTTAGGTAACAAACAACAATTAAAGCATACATTTCAAAATATAGTAGAAATATATATCAACAACCCAATTTCACAGATATCAATATGCACGATGATGTCAATGCAAATATACTACCCCAAAATTATGGACAAGCCATAAAAGAGTTCCCCATAACTCATCCGTCTAATAATACCCCAAAATTATGGACAAGCCACTAGATATTGCAGACAAGCCACTAGAATCACAAATATACTACCATAATATGTTAATATACCACTAGAATGTGCAGATCATTAAACTCCCAGAAACTTCCTCCTTTTAGTATCGTCCCAACCCATGCAATGTGATATGGCATACACAAACAAAAATATCTCAATAGGCATGCTTAACATGTGATCAGATTTTGTTAACATAAACAATAGGCATGGGTTCTCTTTTCACGCTTATTAAAATAGAAATAATAGTATCCATGGTTTATCATAATATTCGATTTACTTAATAAAGAACGTGTCATTTGATCACGAGTGTCAGAACAAACATATAAATTCAACCATCAATAGACAATTTAATAGAAAGGTTGTAGTCATAGTACATACCTTAGCCCATTTCAGAATATTACATTGGCCTAATCGACCAACATAGATTTAAATTAATATTTAATATTAATAATATTCACATGATCAAAACTTCAACTTTATATACGTAAGAACGTAAGGTAAGACACACACCTCTTTTCGATCGTCCAAAATCTCTGATCCTAATCGTGGTATTATAATGACCCAAAGTTGAATATTTAACATATGATAATTTTTAGTTGTTATGATATTAAATCCAATCTTACAAGATCCAGATAAATGACTAATTCTTTATTAACACTTACACTTCTACTATTAAATATAAACTCCACTCCTTAAATCACAGAAGATTGCACGTTTTGATAACAATCCTTCAACCCAAAAACAAAAATTTAGAATACATTATTCGAGTATCTCTTTAATCGATCAAAAAATGTTGTTGATATCCAAGATTTAGAGTACTTACGATCTTAATAAACAAATAATCGAACGTAGTGATAAGGATCACCAAACATTTTGAGTGGCAGTAACTAATAAAACACACAACTAAAGAGAATGAATAGATTAAAGTTATAAATATAAATAAAAATTGATATGAGAAGAGAAAAAGAAAAAGGAAGAAAAACTATTGGTGTATGGTGGTTGCCAATGGCGGACGATGGTGACCAGGTGGTGGATGACTCAAAAAGGGAGGAAAAATGGGCATCAACTTAATATGGTAGAAGAGAAGGAGAGAAAATAAAATAATCAGAAAAAAAAGGGAAATAATGGAGTGAAGACATGAGAAGAGAAGGGATAAAAAGCGATGGTAAAGGATGGTGGAGACGATGGCTTTAGAAGGTGGTATTGTAATGCCCTCCACCCAAACTGATTAACCGAATCCATGTATTGGGTGTTTCGTCCTATAATAGATGTAACTTAAAATTTTTGCCTATGTAAAAGTTTTATCTATGAATGTGACAGAGTCTCTAATGTGTGTACATTATATGGTTACATTTACAGTTCATGATAATAAAATTTCAGTATTATCTATTATTTCTCTTAGTCTACTGTTAACACATTAAAACACTTCTTAAATAACTTATGCTCTAACTTGTACTCGCTAGTTAATTTCGTCTGTATGCATAATAGCCCATCACGTCACTTCCTTTTGGCATAGCCCTAGTATCGTCTGATCTATCGTAATTCAGTGTAGCAGATTAAACTAGTTTTCGTACTTGAGGAGGTTGAATACAAGCATTTTCATTATACTTTAGTGACCTTAGTTTAGGTTAAAGCCAGGGGTGTTTTGGTCTACACAATTAAAATTTGACACGAGAATCATAGCTGACCTAAGGTTGAGGATAAAGGCAACCCTAACTTTATAAATATTCTTAAAACACTTGTTGAGGACAAATTTAATACTATAAGATTTCCTTTGTAATTTTAGTTTTAGTTTTTTCTTTCTTTTAGGCTTTAGGTTTATTTTCAGTTCTGTTCTATTTTTTGTTCTTCTACTTTGTAAACGTGATCGGACCATTGTGGATTTCGTGCTTCATTCAAATACATCTTAAGATTTTTCTTAAACTCTTTACTTGAATTGTTTTTAATGTTCATTTCATTTATCAAGTTCCTTGTGTTTATAAGTTCCATGAGGAACTAATCCTCTTGTGGAGGACTAGTGAGTGGAAGTGTGATTAATTAATTTCTATATAGGGTTTTCTTAGCGGATCAATTGTTTGGGAGAAAAAGAGACTAAACCCTAGGCTTGACGACCCTAGGAAGTCATTTAGGTGGGAATTAACCCAAAATTGGTATGACCTATTTGTGAAAACCTTAGCCTAGGACTGGTTTGGACTGTGAGGTCGACAGATAAGTAGTTGTTGCAAACTCATTAGTTTAGTGGAAGATCGAGAGATCCTACTAGGGTAACGACTAGTTGATTGAATAAAAACTTGAAATAGGAATTAGTTATAACCACCGAAACGAGCTAATCACCCATGTCTAGATCTGATTAAATTTATAAGTTAGTTTTTCAAATTTTCTTTTATTTATGCTATTTTTATTTTCTTCCTTATCAAAACAAAAAATATTTCCTTTATGTTTTATCGTACTATAATTTATTTAAATTTCTAATTATTTTTATTTGTGTTAAGGTTGACATTGATTTAGTGCTCACCTTCTTTGGGTATGATCCTATGAGTACTCACCTACTTCGTCGTAAAAAATATATTACAACATGGCCCGTATACTTGCAGACATCGCCATGATTCCATATCTTTTAGTTGTAGTATTCACATTTTGAACATTAGTACGTCCAGAGGCGATCAAGTTGTTGGCGTCGTTGCTGGGGAGGCAACGTTACTAAATTGATTTTAATTTTTACATTTGAATAGAATAATTAGGAATTTTTTTGAATTATAGATACAATTTGTATTTTTAATTTTATTAATTTAGTTTACTAACTTCTTTTATTTTCTTTGTTAATTTCAGTATATGCCTTAGAAGAGAGAAACACCTATTTAGTCAGTCATTAATCCATAGAGACTAATTTGGAAAAATCAATTAATTATGGATGAAACTAATTACATGTGGTTCAACGATGAGATGATTTTTGATGACGAAATATATGAAAAGGGATTATATGAAGAATAGGAGATTATGAAGAATAAAAAATTGTTCAAGATAAAGCTGAGCCAATGTGGAAAAGAAGCCTCAACGCACTAATGGAGTAATGATCAAGGTACTGATGTAGTCAAACATCCACATGAGTTCACTGGTAATTTGTATGAGGCACTTGAAGAAGATCATAATATGCCCAAACATTTGGACAAGTCTACCTGTGATTCGTATGAGATGCTTCCATGTGAAACCACCAAGATGATCAACTCTGAGGTCTTATCGAACATGTCAGGCATGATGGCAAAAATGATGAAAGAAATATCTGAAGCGTTTCCTCTAAGGAAAGAGGACATGTCTGACATTCACAACTTGGATCATGAGAACCTTGGTATTATCGATGACCATGATAAGATTCATGGTGAGGTTTAGCCTGAGCATTTAAGTGAAGATCATGGGATGAGTTGAACATAGTTGAAACGGTCTCTAATCCAATTGACATAGTAACAGAACTAGCCGTAAAGTTAAAAGTGGAAGATGGGCTAACCACTAACATGGAGCTTAAATCGATATTGAATGAAAGTGTAAAAGAGGCCTGGACATAGCAAAGATGGTGCCAATCAAAGACGTCAATAAGTTTGATTCATTCTCATTCAAAAACGATAGCAAGGCTCGAGCAACTAAAGCCTCACGCAATAGGCAGAGGAGGAAGCTTGAGATAATAATACCCCAAAAAATTTTTGGGTTGGCTCAAATTTGGCACTAATGGCTCACAATGTGGATGTCACATTGGTAAAAAATAAGGAAAAATCATTGGGATTGACCAAAGTGGTTGGTTCATATACATCAACCGAAAAAAATGTCAAATCAAGGTGTCGATGACCAGCTGGAGGTTCTGTTATGGTGGCAAAACGAATCGTCCCACCTTTTAAAGAGCTTCTATTTATTATTTTAAATTTTGTTATATTTCTTTTATTACTTTAGTTTTTATTTTATTTTATTTATTTATTTTCCTTTATATTATATTGCATATTTCATAATTCTTACCATAGTATTTTCTTGTTGGTACTTTTTGTCTGCTTGGAGCAAATGAATTCCGATGTCAATACAATAACAAGGATTCGGTCGTCTAAGGAGAGTTTTCTTGTTTGCACCTTAATCATTTGGCAATAAGCACAATTGTGCTCTAAAGTGTGGGGGGAAGTACATCAGGACTCATTTATATTAGGATTTAATTTTCTTTAAACTGTTTAAATATATGTTCCGAACACTTTGAAATTCAGGAGGAGGGGTTGAAACAAAGTCGATGTCGCAACACGACACCTTTGTGTCATGACCTAGAAATCAATATGCCCCTAGATTCAAAAATTTCAAGGTGCATCGCGACATTGTACCCTGATGTAACGACATCAGAAAACTGTCAGGGGTGTCGCGACACAGAACCCCTATGTCACTACATCACTGTAATTTCCTGCAGGGTCGACCCAACCCATTGCGCAACCCACTAGTTTTAAATCGTTTTGAAAGCTTAAAAGCATAAAAAAAATTTTACCCTAAAGTTATTCTTATTTAATTTTAAACCCTTAACAACATTTAATTCTTATCAGAACCTCTCAAATATCATAAACATTAAAACCCTTTTTCTACTAAATTCCTATTTTTGCAATCTCTTCTTCTAGTTGGTGTAGGAACTAATAGAAAACATCAAAAGGAACTACAACAATAAGAACACTTCAAATCCAAAGCAAACATTCAAGGTTAAGAGTTCCTATCTCGTTCTACTGTTCCATTGAATTGTTCTTATTCATTGATAAACAAATTCTTGATAATGAGTTCTCTAGATAGAAAATTTTATTGAAAATGCCTCCAATAAAATATTGGAGAACTAATGCACCCGAATTATCAACGATTACAAACCTCTAACTTCCCAAATCAAAATATTAAAAAAAAATTTTGGAACATCAAGGGAAATTGTCCATTCAAGAATGGGGGTTTGAATCGTCAATGATTCTATGTCATGAAACATGGCCTCTGGTCCGATACAATAGATGAGAATGCTTTTCGTGATCCCTAAAGACTCAAATGTGGTCCTAGTAGTACAAGAATTTTATGCATCTCTTCGGGACCAAGAGCCTAAAAGGATAGAATATGCCATGTGGGAAACGATACCTGTACGACGGAAAGAAGTGAAAATCATGCCTTGAGTTATTTGTGAATTTCATAAAAAAAGATTTTGTGGAAGAAACTGATTTAGAATATTTTAAAGACATAAATATGGATAGCGTTATAAATTACCTAATAGAATGGAGGGGTGAATGAAAGTGTCACCCAAGTGCTGATATTCCCATATCCTTTAATCAAGCAATAATGTTCCTTGTTGCAAAGATGTGGATTCAATTTTTATGCACTCAAATCTCTCCGACATTAAACGGCTGTCACATCCCAAAAATCGATTTAGTAAAAATTAGGGTAAGTGAACCAATAGTGGTCGCGCCTTGATTTTTAAAAGTTATCTTTGTGCATTAGATAATGATAAGTATTTTTTATAGTGGATAAGTAGCGGTGGAGTTGTCCTTGAATATCTGAATTTGAGTCCTTTCCCTCACATAATTTTCTATTTTGAGCAATTTTCCTTCAAAATATCCTAGTTTGTGTTATGTCTTGCTTAAAAATAAATGTTGTTAGCATTTAACAAAACATTTGAAGTGGTCTAGTGGTTAAAACACCTTAAGTAACTCCTAAATAACGTAAGTTCAAGTCTTCTGCTATCAATTAATTTTTTAAAATTATTGCGTAAAGTTGGTCATCTTTCCCATGCAAAATCGTCAACTCTAATGCATGTAACTCTTATTTTCAAATTGCTAAGTAACTCTTTATTTTTAAAATTTGAAAGGGTAACTCCCTAAGTAATTGTTGCTAATTCTCTCTAACAACTTTGTCCCCCTCTTCATTGCCTTGTTTGATGAGTTTGACCTTGTGACCATCCATATCTTTCTCTCCTCATTGTTCATTTGTTTTGATTTTGTTTTCATCTTTCCTCTTTTTCCTCATCCCTTTCCACCACCTTGTGTTGCCCTTATTGGTTGCTCCTCCTTGATTTTTACTACAACAAATAGAAACACCACCATACAACCACCATATCACCACCACACCACCACCATAGCACCACCGTATCACCACCCTTGTACCACCTCCAAAATTGATTTCCTTGTTAGTTTTTCTTCTCTTTTATTTTGTTTTCTTTTCATCATCATTTAGACACCTTATTTTCTTTCTATTGCCAAATTATATGTTCATCTTAAAGTGTTCTTCAAATTTTGTCATCTTTGACAATATTTGGGTAAATAAAGTATCTTTTATTCTTCTCATATATATATATATATTTTAATTCCATCTATTTTATTTTCTTTTCATGAATATCTTATTCAATTTATTCATTCTTTTTCTCCAATCTAGATCCTCATACCATCTCTGATCATCAACATTAGAAGCATTCCTCTTTGATCATCTTGGAATTAAAGAGTAAGTATTATAGTTGAGGAGCAAGTGGATTTTTTTCTTGTGGAAAATTCTTTTATTGGGGATAAGTGAATTCTTACCACATATATGATTTCGTTAGGTGCAAATTAAGTCCCTATTCTTTCTGGATTAGAAGTGAACGAGCTCTAATAGGATTTACTATTAGGATAACTAAAGGTGTGCATTTAATACAAGTTTAATACGTGAAGATTTTATTATGATTTACCGATTTTCTCTATAAATAAAAACATAATTTTTATTATAACATGTAAAAGACTATGTGGATATAAGGTAAGTCATTCTTACTTGAGTCTTATTGTTATGATATAATATATATTGTTATGAATTGATATTTTTCTTTCTAGTCTCATGTTGTGTAATATCATGGCTATACGTTCATTTTGAAAGCATATATTACCATGATTATTGAAATTTATATGTACATGAAAGCATGATTATCATGCCTATTTATTTGCAATGAGATTTGTATGTCATGATACATTACAAGGGGTTGGGACATTTGTAAGGAGGAAGATGTGGTAGTTTAATAATCTACAAATTTGGTGGTTTATCCACGACTATATATATTGGCAGCTTGTTTGCGATTTCGATGGCTTGTCCACAACTATGTGTATTGGTAGCTTGTATACAAAATTGGTGGCTTGTCCACATATGTGCTGGTGTATTTTGGATGGATGAGTTATGGGGAACTCCATTTGGTGTGTAGCGGTGATGGGTAGGATGTTTGAAAATTTAGCATTGACATTATTAAGTGAATAAAAGTTTGCATATTTGATTCATCTGTGTTTGACAATAAATTTGATATGTTTTAAGTGATATTTGATATTTATATTTATATAAAACCCACACTGAGCTTATTAGCTCACCCTTTAGTTTTCAAAAACTTTTCAGATAATACACGAGCTGTAACAGCCCGTTTTTAGTGAAATCAAAACTGTGGTTTCATGAACACAAATCTGGTGTGAAAATATTTATTTTATTATTATTTTAATGTCAACAGTATGTTTCGTTAAGAAGTTTTGTCGTTTGCATGCTTAATTAAGTGAAAAGGGCTAAATCATAAAATGTACAAAACTAGAGTTCTAGTAGCTAAAGGTATCAAATAACTATGTAACTTTAAATTTAAAGGACTTAGATGGTAATTAGACCATTATTATATTTACTGGACAAAGATGGACATGAATTGATGTTTTAAGTAGTTGAAGTTAAAGGTTAATAAAGTAAATCAATAAATAAATGAAGTAAAAATAATGCAAAAAAAGGTATCATCTTCTTAGTTGAGAAACACCACCAAAAATACAAGAACAAAACACCATTTTAGGGCTTTGAACATTCGGCTACTTCTCCTTGCTTGCATGTAAGTGGTTTTTGTCTCGTTTTTAATGATTTTTATGTTTTTGAAGTCGTCGTAGCTTAATCTAGTTAGCCCAGGGAAAAATTTGCAAATCTATTAAATGTTTATGCTTTTTTCATGAATGTTCTTGCATGATTTTTGAGGTTTAATGAAATATTATGAGTCATTGTTGCTAAATAAATAAGTTTTGTAAAGTGAATTGTGATGAAATTATCATTTAGGGGCTCAGTTGTAAAAATAGTAAAATATCATGATAAATTTGTGAAATGTTTAGTTGTATGAGGTTGTATAAGTCCCTAAGTAATTCAGCTAGCATGAAATATGGATGAAAGTGCAGAAATTTCCATTTATGAGATTAAGGACTAAATTATAAAAAAGTTAAAACAATAAAGGAAATTGTAAATTTGTAAAAGTATTAATTTTGGACTAAATTGAATAATATGTGTATTAAATGAATTAAATTTGCTTATTTAAATCAAGATAAACCTCGTATGGATCTAGATTGAGTAAAAGCTAAAGCCTCGGATTAGTGATTTTGACATCCTTAAAATCGAGGTAAGTTCGTATGTTTAAATAAAATTTTAATGCTATTTGATATATGCATGCTATCGTGTTATTTATCATGTCACGAAACAATGGAAATCCAACGACGTACGATAATTATCGAGCCACGTTTGAACCTTAGGAATATATAGGATACAAATGACATGTCATTAGAGTTACCATATTTTGGGTGCTGGTCCTGAATGTCCTATCGATGTCTGAGTTCCAACATTTGTTGTGGATACTCGTCAGCTTGTGTGAGCGGCATCGTGTAGCTACATTCTGATCGTCAACTTGTGTGAGCAGACCCATTTATGGATCGAGTGAGAAATGATGTAAAGGAAAAGGAAAGGAATGATTTTGACCATATATTTAGCACACTTTGTTTGGGCTTCCCGCGTATCCAATATTATTCTAAGTGGTTCAACGAGCATGAAAGGGAAGGAATGGTAAGTGTTCCTATGACTATGTTATGAACTTATGAAAAGGTATGAATTTATAATGATCAAAGTATGTATAACTATACTTATGGAAAGTATTAATTAAGTTGTTCAAAGTTCAGGAAATCTATCTTACCATGTGATGATTTTGTTCAGTTATGTATTAAAGCACTAACTTGTGTTGTTAATGATGCTTAGGCTTGTCCCAAGCTTATGTTGGATTGATTTATGTTTAAATTATGAGGTTTTGCATTGGAATGGTAAGCTAAGTTCATGATTTACGAACTTACTAAGCATTATATACTTACCGAGTTTTTTTTTCCTATATTTTATAGATTATCGGAAGCTCGACTGGTTTGGAAGCTCATCGAAGACCTATCACACTATCCAACAATTATATTGGTAGTTTTTGATGTTTTGGTCAAGGTTATAATGGCATGTATAGGTGGACTTGTGTCTAATGTCTAGTTGATGTT
>CM025141.1:23366755-23382475 GCA_013467495.1 Gossypium gossypioides
GATGTTTTGGTCAAGGTTATAATGGCATGTATAGGTGGACTTGTGTCTAATGTCTAGTTGATGTTTATGGCATGTAAATGTTACTTTGAATTTGTGGTACTTATGGTACTTTGAAGCCTTGATAGTTGGTGTTGATATGGCTAATTTGATGTACGTTTTGAATGACCAAGTTGGTATATGATGATTTAGTTTGGAATTAGGAGAATTGTGGTATGTTTTGGTATGAAAATAAGTAGATGTATATGGTTGACATATGGTCAAATAGGCATATGTTTAGATATGTTTGATGGATTGTGATTGAGTTGCCTATATGGCATATTGGTTGTATTGTTTAATGATCTTGTGAATTGGTCATTTTTATGCATGTTTTGAGTAGGTTTTGATGCATTAGTCTTATGTGTAAATGTGTTTAGGTTCATACTTTGAATGAGTGAAAGAAATGGCTTGATTTTGGTCAATTTTTTATCCACATGGCCTAAGACACAAGCGTGTGTCTCAGCCATGTGTGACCCACGGCCATGTGACACGGTCGTGTGTCCCCTGTAGGTTTTAAAGGTTGCAAGTTAGGTAGTTACACGGTTTAGTACATGGCCTGGCACACGAGCGTGTGGGTTGGCCGTGTGACCCAAGTCAAAAAGTTACACGGGCACAGACATAGGTTGGGACACAATCGTATGTCCCTATTTCGATTGTTACACGGCCTGAGATAGGGGCGTCTATCTTAACCGTGTGTCACAAGGCCTTGCCACACGGCCGTGTGACCCCTGCAGATTTGAATTTTCTATCCTTTTCCTTAATGTTTCCAATTGAGTCCTAAATCGTTTCTAAAGCATTTCTAAGGCCTCGAATAAGGGACGAAATGCATGTATATGATTGATCTATGCTATGATTATGTTAATGTTTGAAAATGTAATTTTTACATTACGTTTTTATGATAATGGTCCAAAACTCTATTTCAACGACGAATACGGGTTATGCAGTGTTACATTTAGTGTATCAAAGCTTCGGTTTAGTCGGTTCTTGGACTAAATGTAGCAAGTATGAGTCTAAAAAACATGGCATTATATAACTTGTGATTGTGTGATAACTCCTGACTCGATTTGATCTATGTGTTCATATAGCTAATGTCATCCAACCATGCCGATTCTGATGAGGCTAAAAGTAACGTGCAAGCCTCTGTTCATGGAGTAGCATCGAGTGGTAGTAGGCCCGTATCTGAGGGCTAGAGAGGAGAGGCTAAGGAAGCCTTCTTCAAAACGATGAATGAATAGTTTAACAAGTTTGTACGAACAAAGTCGATGGCTCAACAAACTCCACCCCCACCTATTCCCCAACTGGTCCCCGTAGTTACTCAAGTTTGGAACCAGTACAATTGAGCAAGCCTTTAGTCAATAAAATCAGTAAATATGGGGCTGAAGAGTTTAGAGCTATGTCTGAAGATGATCCAAAGAGAACTAAGTTTCAAAAGAAATATGTGAGTCAGAGGTTCCTTGACAAGAAACGTAACGAGTTTCTCAAGGTTAAATAGGGCCGAATGTTAGTATTTGAGTATAAGAGTCAATTTGTTCGATTGAGCAAGTATGCCCGAGAATGTGTATCGACCGAAATTGCCATGTGTAAATAGTTTAAAGATGAGCTGAATGAAGACATAAAGTTGTTAGTCGGGATCCTAGAATTGAAAGAATTTGTTGTGTTAGTTGACCGAGCGCACAAACTTGAAGAATTGAGTAAAGCTAAAAGAAAAGTTGATTATGAGGCTCGTGATTCAGGTAAGAGATCAACTAGAAAAGCATATCAATCACCTTCGAAGAAATCAAAAGAATATCATAATCGTTCGTCAGCTTTAGTGGGTTACTTTGGTAGAGATTGGGGAAAACAGCATGCGAGTTCAAAAACCTCCAGCTACGTTTGTAGCGAGGGTAGGTAGTATTAAGAGAAACAAGCCTGAACATCAATAGTGTGAACGTTGACACTTCGATGATTGCAAGATGAAAGACGGGGCATGTTTTAAATGTGGTTTGTATGAACATTTTATCAGAGATTGCCTGGAAAGGTTCGAAAAAGAAAAGGCTCAGACTGCTTAACCGAGCAACACTACTGGGAGAGGTAGACCGCCAAGGAACACTGGAAATACGAGATATAGCCATAATGGGACAAAAGACTCTACTATGAGATTTGATTCACGAGCACCGGCTAGAGCTTATGCAATCCGTGCTAGAGAGGATGCTTCAGTGCCAGATGTTATCACTGGTACATTCTTTATCTTTGATGCTAGTGTTACTACTTTAATTGACCCGGGGTCAACACATTCATTTGTATGCACGACTTTTGTGTCAGATAAGAAATTGCTTGTTGAGTCCACTAAATTTGTGGTTAAAGTAACGAACCCCCTAGGTTAGTATCTGTTAATTGATAAAGTCTGTAAAAATTATCCTTTGATGATTTGGGGTTGTAACTTTCTGGCCAATTTGATGCTACTACCATTTGATGAGTTTGATGTGATTTTGGGTATGGATTGGTTGACTCTGCATGATGCTGTTTTGAACTGTAGACGAAAGCTTATTTTGTTAAAATTTCAGAACGGTGAAAAGTTTCAAATTGAACCAGATAGACTGGATAGTATGTCTAATGTTATTTCGGCTATGTTAGTACAGAAATATGTTAGAAAAGGCTGTGACATGTATCTTGCTTGCATATTTGATTCTAGAGTTTCTGAGATGAAGCTAGAATCGGTTCCAGTGGTATGTGAATATTCAGATGGATTTCTAGAGGAGTTACCTTGATTACCGCTGACAAGAGAGGTTGAGTTTGCTATTGAGTTAGTGCCGAAAACATATATGATATCTATAGCTCCTTATAGAATAGCACCTACAGAGTTGAAAGAGCTGAAAGCACAGTTGCAAGAATTGATAGAAAGGGGTTTTGCTCAACCCAGTTTTTCTCCTTAGGGTGCTCCAGTATTATTTGTTAAGAAAAAGGACAGATCCATGCGATTATGTATTGACTATCGACAACTCAGCAAAGTTACGATCAAGAATAAGTATCCATTGACGTGTATCTGTTTCATCAGTTTAACGGTGCAACAATGTTCTCAAAGATTGATCGTAGTTCTGGTTATTATCAGTTACGAGTTAAGACTTAGATGTGCCGAACTCTGAGTTTAGGACCAGGTACGGACATTATGAATTTCTTAAGATGTCGTTTGGTTTAAATAATGCACCTGCAATATTTATGGATTTGATGAACAAAATTTTCAGACTGTATTTAGATAGATTCGTGGTGGTATTCATTGATGATATTTTAATCTATTCACGAGATGAGACTGAACATGCCGAGCATTTGAGGATTTTTTTGCAAAATTTGTGCAAAAAGAAATTGTTCGCTAAGTTTAGCAAATTTGAGTTCTGGCTTCAGAAAGTCATATTTCTGGGACATGTTGTATCAGCCGGTGGCATTAGAGTTGATCCGAGCAAAATTTCAGCTGTGGTAGATTGGAAACCTCCGAGAAATGTGTTTGAGATTAGAAGTTTTCTAGGTTTAGCCAGATATTACAGAAGATTCGTCAAGGGATTCTCGATGATTGCTACACCATTGACGAGATTGTTGCAAAAAGATGTTAAATTTGAGTGGTCCAAGAAGTGTCAGCAAAGCTTCAATCAGTTGAAAGCATTGTTAACTGAGGCACTAGTGTTAGTTCAGCCAGGGTTGGGTAAAGAATTTGTAATTTGCAATGATGCATTGTTAAACGGTTTAGGCTGTGTTTTGATGTAAGAGTGCAAGGTGATAGCGTATGCCTCTGGACAGTTGAAACCAAATTTGATGCTGCAAATTCTTTAATTTAAAGTTTTAAATGATAGCTCGATTTAATTAATGAATTTTTCAAATGAACATGCTTTATTAAATGTTTTACAATATTACTAAATTATTTAGAAATAAATGTTAAGTTTTTATAAAAATGATTAAAACATAGTTGTTTTTAATAAGAAAAAGTTTTTAATGGAATTATTGTGGCTTCCGAAATTTGGCCATAATATCTAGGCCAGGTTTGGGGGTTTACAACGTCTCTAATGTCAACTCTTTTTGAGCGATTTTGATTTATGCTATTTTACAGAAAAATAGGTGTGTATCAGGATATGGATATACAAGTACATGGAAAGGTGTGTTAGTGGCTAGAAAGTCAGGATTTTCTTTCCCAACTTAGTCACGACCCTGTGCAAGAGAGTCAACATTCCAATGATGACTACCGAGCAATCTATGAAGCCCTCAAGAAGAATTATAGAAGACACACTCTACACACAGTACACGAAGCTTTAACAGAAACAAATAAGAAGTTAGAACAAATGCTGAAAAGAGAAGAGGGATTTCCCATCTTCAATTAAACAAAAAGCAAAATTGACAGCTCGACAAGATATTGGCGAGAGCAGTCATCCCAAGTTGGATTGGATTATACATTGGGTGCAAGAGACAGGCCTAGTTTTCCAAGAATATGTATGACAAAATAACATGAGCATTCCAAATTATCTGCTAGATATGTTCAGCCTGGCACATCCAAAACATGAAGAAGAGGAGGAAGAGAGTGATGAGTAGGAAGAAAGCAAGGAGAAGGGGATAAGGAGATGGATTTTGAGGAAGAGGAGGACAATTAAACTTTATTTTTAATGTATAATTTTGGAGACTGTATTAAATTTTGGATAATTTTTATTTTAAGAGAATAACTAACATTAGATTTTTATATCTTTGTTTTGTTTTCTATTTCAAGTTTTTTGTGTAGGAACCCCACACGAAAGAAGCACAACATTTTCAAGCTTACAACAAACAAATAAGGAATCACTCACTAGTAGACTATAGTACTATCATGATCAATCAGGTAACTTCTTTCCTTATCCTTTCAAGGTTGCACATTAGGGACAATGTGCTATGTAAAGTGTGGGGGTAACATAGGAAATTTGTTTTTATTTTTATGTTTTTCTTTTATTTTTTATTGTCAAATGTATGCTTGAGCTTTTAGAAATACAAGTGATTGGTTATGAGCATGCATATAGGTTGATTTTATTTATTATAAAATTGGCATGATAGTTAATTATTTTAATTTTTTTTTTGTTAGACTACTAAGTTCTATATATTACATTGTAAATAGGCATTGAGTAATTGAATACACCAAATGATATAAAGAATACAAGGAAACGAGCATGCTAGTATGTATGATAAACTGTTGAATTTTTTATTGTTTGATTGATTAAATTTCGGAATAATGAGATACTTAGGGATGACCTAAGGCATTGTTTGGTATAAACCCAGAGCCAGAAAGCTAAACCTGATTATTCATCCTTTGTACCTATTTTGAGCCAGAAAACACTACTTGATGAACCTTTATACAAAATCCAAGCCAAAAACATTAATTTGTCTTTACCCTTTTTCCTTGGTCTTGAACTGCATGACTATAGATGTTGGCCATATGTATTGAGGATTAAGTAGATCATCACAACAGATTTTTTAAAAACAAAGTGAAATAGGAAGGATCAGTGTGATAGATGATTATAGGTTAGCTAATACGTGCAACAAAAGAAAACAATACAAAAAGAAAATCAAAACGAGTAGAAAAATACTTGAAAAGTAAAAGAATTTATGAGTGAGATGTGTTGAAAAAGAAAAACGTGACGAAGTCACTAAAGTAGAGAAACTCATTTAGTAAGTGCACTAAAACTCATGAGATAGCCATAGTTGTTATATTATGTTCTGACTTCCTATGTAGAGAAATAAGGAAGGTGAGGGAAGGATAAATAAGGCGGTGAGTGGGTAAGGGTTACTAAGGGGGAAGAATAGGGAGCAATACGATGTACCAAACTATTTTTGTGCTTCAAACCATTTTGATGCTTCCTGTTCTTGAATTTTATACCTACCTTAAGCTTCAAAATGTTACAAGCTGAAAAGGCCTATGTGATCTAGATAGACTTATTCATGAATTGATATCATATCAAGTAACTACATTAATGACTATTTGTATCATGCTAGGATAATCAAATTACATTTATAATTTATTGATGGACTCATATGTTTGAAAACCTTCATGTTTGTATACCTTGTAATATACTGAACTTAGGTGTTTGATATTAAAAATGGTAAGTCATTTATATATTCTGTCAATATTATGTGTAACTATGAAAATACCAAGCTATGTACTCCAAAACCAATATCTGTAATCTACCTACTCAAGGGTCATATTTTATTTTTCTGTTTTTATTTTCCTTTGCTTGAGGACAAGTAATGACTTAAGAGTAGGGGAGTTTGAGCTATCGTAATTTGGTGTAGCAGATTAAACTAGTTTTCGTACTTGAGGAGCTTGAATACAAGCATTTTCATTATATTTTAGTTATGATTTCTTAGTTTAGGTTAAATCCAATAAAAAGTCTATTTTGAGTCTTTTATTGACCTTAGGAATCGAATTAGGCCTAAAGGTGAGCTAATGTACTTAGTGAGTGTGTAGGAGACCATTTAAGGGTGTAGAAACTACATATTGGTCACTGTGTTCCAACACAAGAAGTTTGATGTCGCAACAGAGGGAGCAAAATACAAGAATCTCGAGACTGCCTTTGGTGTCTTGACACAGCTAAGGGATGTCGCGACACACCCCTGAAGTTACCCTGAACCTAATCATACTACTTTCGATGTTGCGACACAAGCAGTACAGTGTCGTAACATCGGCCTTGTATGGGAAAAATTTATGAGCTAAGGGCGTTTTAGTCTGCACAATGAACAATTAACACGAGAACGATAGTTCACCTAGGGTTGAGGATGACAACAACCCTAACTCCATAAATAGGCTCTTAAAACACTTGTTGAGGACAACTTTCATACTTTAAGATTTCTTTCGTAATTTTAACTTTTAGTTTCTTTCTTTCTTTTAGGCTTTCGGTTTATTTTTAGTTCTTTTCTATTTTGTGCTTTTCAGAAAATGTGATTTGTAAACGTTATCAAACTATTGTGGATTTCGTTCTTCATTCAAATATATCTTAGGATTTTGCTTAAACTCTTCACTTTAATTGTTTTTAATGTTCATTTTATTTATCAAGTTCCTTGTGCTTAGGAGATTTATGAGGAACTAATCCTCTTGTGGGGGATTAGCAAGTGGAAGTGTGATTAATTAATTACTAAGTAGGGTTTTCTTAGTGGATCAATTGTTTGGGAGAGGAAGAGATTAAACCCTAGGCTTGACGACCCTAGCAAGTCATTTAGGTGGGAGTTAACCCAAAATTGGTATGGCCTATCCATAAATAGCTTAGCCTCGAACTGGTCTGGACTGTGAGGTCGAGGGATAAGTAGTTCTTACCGACTTGTTAGTTTAATGGAAGATCGAGAGATCCTGCTAGGGTAACGACTATTTGATTGAATAGAAACCTGAAATAGGAATTAGTTATGAGCACCAAAACTAGCTAATCACCATATCTAGATTTGATTAAGTTTATAAGTTAGTTTTCCTAAGTCTCTTTTATTTATGCTATTTTTATTTTCTTCCTTATCAAAACCAAAAATATTTCTTTTATGTTTTATCGTACTATAATTTCTTTAAATTACTAATTATTGCTATTTGCATTTTGATTTACATTAATTTAGTACTTGCCTTCCTTGGGTACGATCCTTGGAGTAATCAACCATTTCATTGTTAAAATTATATTACAACCTGATCTTTATACTTACGAACACTGCCTCGATTCCATATCTTTTAGTTGCACTATTCACACTCTAGACGTTAGTACGTCTGGAGGCGGTCATTGTCCTTCCGAGTGAATACTTCTTCGCAACCTGAATCATGAAATAACCTTTGTAATTTCATAAGAACTGAGTGAGTTAAACCTTAAATACCTAATTCTTAACATTGAAGCGTAATAGGTGCCTCACAGGTTCTACATGTGTCCTTAAACTTTGCCTTTTCTTTCTAGTGGATACTTCACTAAAGATTTCTTTTAAATATTTGTAATTACTCCTTTTTAATTTAGATATTTTTGCTCCTTACAGTGTCTTGAAGGACTTATCTTCCTCTCATATTCATTAAGCCTTCACTCTTCTAGGCTCTAAATTCAGGTTTCAAACTCAAATGACCATTTCTTCCCTTTGAGCGTACTATACTTAAAATCTCTTCACTTTTTATGTCCCTTCTTAAATCTTATATTTACATAGTCCTTAACCATTTCAGTTACCTTTTTTACAGACTTAAAATCATATTTCATACTTACTAACTTTTCCACTACCTTCGGGTGAGGTTGACTACGCCCATTACTTAACAAAGAGTTCACCAAGATCTTCTTTAATTCAAGGTGCTATCTATACATGCCTATAATAAATATCCCATATTTGCCACCTACTCTGGTGCGCTTTAGCTTCACTTTTATTTTCTTGTTATTCAGCGAGGTTCGCCATTTCATTTACATATGGTGCCTTTCTTTCAAAGTTTGCTAGATACTTAGTTTCTTCTACTTGTCCATACATTACCTCATACACTTACTTTACCTTCAGTGTCTTATCTTTACTTTACCTTCAGAGGACTGTTCATGCTATTCTTTCCTAATTCCTTATGCACCATTCATTCAGAATTTTCGTGAAGGCATTCCTTTATTGAAACAGCCACAAAAGCTTATTTTGTATTTTCCTAAAGGGCTTTCCTTTATAGAGTTGTCACCAAGGCATCCTATACTTAGGTTACCCCACAAAGGTTTTTCTTTTAAGATGTAGCCACAACGGCTTCATTTACGAAGATTGCCATAAAGGCTTTCATTTGACAGAAATCACCGCAAAGGCTTACCTTTCAAGAGTTTTGCCACAAAGGTTATCCTTTACATCCAGTACTCTCTACAATGGCTTTCCTATCCAGAGTTTTGCCACAAAGGTTGTCCTTTACATCTAGTACTCACCACAAAGGCTTTTCTATACAGAATGTTGCCACAAAAGCTTTCATATCCAGAGTTTTGCCACAAAAGTTGTCCTTTACATCCAGTACTTGCCACAAATGTTGTACTTTATATCTAGTACTTGCCATAAAGGCTTTCCTATGAAAAGTTTTGCCACAAAGGTTATCTTTCTCCTGGTGATTTCAGTGATAGGGATTTGCCTAGACTCACACTTAGTGAGGTTTGCCCCTTATCATCCCGGGACACACAGATAACCCGTGAGGTTAGGACATGGGCTTGGCTTACAAAGAGTACTCAGACTTTTGCGTATAAACTTTTATACTTTATTATTCGATATTTTAGGATAGTTTATTTATTATTTATGGACTATGACATGGGACATTGATTTTGGATTTTATTTTGTATTTTGGTTTGACTTTGCATGATTGGGATTCAAAACAATTGTTAAAAATGGTTTATCAAATTAATACGAAAAATTGGATTCTCAATACAATTACGATTTTGACCCAATGATTTTATATCAAATTCAAGAACACATTTTTACCAAATTTAAATATATTTTATCAGTTAATCAGATGAAATGTATTAAATAATGATTTTAAACCAACCAATATGATTGTTTTTAATTTTTTCGCTGCGACATTTGCAAATTAAAATGTTTACTTCAAATGCTCAAACTTGGACTTTTCAAAGTTATTCAATTTTTGAAAATATCTTAGAGTTTCTTAAGCAAATCAACACATTGATTTTAAATAAAAAAAAGATAATGATTTTTTAAAGAAAATAGCTACACTTTTCTTGTGCCATCATCATGTTCAATGTCATCTTTGAGATTCGGTCATAACGTTTAGGACGGGTTTAGGGGTTACAATAGGCCAAATAAAAGTTATTACAATCCCAAAAAAATAATAGAAATAATTTTTAAAATACCTTAATAACAAAAACATTCAAATAGCTCCTCCGACAGCTGTTCACCTCCTAACCTCTGACAGAAATAAGTAAAGTGTGAGCTAATAAGCTCAGTGTGAGTCATAACTCCAATAAACAATAATAGACAGTAAATATAGAACTTAAGTCAATGAATATACAAAATATTAAAACCAATACAAAATTAACACTTTATGTCATGTATGAACATGTCAATGCAATATTTGTTAGAAAAGTTTCTACCCAACTTCGCTACACACAATAATAAAAGTTCCCCAAAACTCATCCATCCAATAACACACCAATTTGTGGACAAGCCACCAATATTACAGATAAACTGCTAGTAATGTGGACAAGTCACCAGTAATGTAGACAAGCTACCAGATTTGTGGACAAGCCAGACAAGTTGCCAAAATTGTGGAGAAGCCACCAGTAATGCAAACAAGCTGCTAGAATTGTGGACTAGCCATTAGTAATGTAGACAAGCTGTCATTATGGACAAGCCACCAATACTTCCTCCTTTCATAATCGTTCCAACCCCATGCGATGCAATATGATATGCATTGTTAATAACAGAACAGTAGGCATATATTATCATGCATCCAGTATAATAGTAGCAGTGAGCATAATTGATTATGCTTTTAGTAATATCGCTAACAATAAACACATCTTCAAAAAATGATTAAATATCAGTAATAGTGTACATGGTTGTAATCATAACAACATATATAATAGACTTTCTTACATCACAAAAAGTGCAAATAAGTACTACATATATAATATCATATCACATTAGTGTCCAACATAATCTTTTAAGATTGGGGTACTTACATTCAGTCAATCCTGAAATAGGCACAGATTTCATTTAAATATCCTTCCAAAGGCATTCTTGACATCGATTAGTCATAGTTAAAAATATATTTTTTACACGGATTTCATCAGTCACACATAGATACTTAGCTATAACACACCTTATTGTGTACGTTTGAGCTGTGCTAAATTTAAATCCAAGTACTCCATCACTGCGGATCCTGTCAGATCTAGTCTAGATTTGATCACTGAATGAAAAAACACACAAAGCCCAAGTACTCTTTCTGAAAATGAAGAAAACCTACTTATTCTATTTTCTGTTTATGTCCTTACTACGATAGCACTTCCAACAACTCGGATCTGGTCTACGCATCCAAATCTGCACGTTTATTTATAAATACACATAGTAAAATCATAAGTTAAATTCGGTTAAACTAGATCTAAAATGAGATCTATAATTCTTATTAAAAACATAGAAAGATAGATATTGAACATGGAGGATCTTCTTACACTTTTCTTATCACAAGGTTTGATGGATATGAGAGAAGAAAGAGGAGCAAGTTTCGGTCAAAGAAGTAAAATGAAATGAAAGAAGAGTAAAATAGATTTGGTTATAACCAAAAGAAAGAAGATAGGAGAAAAATAGGTGGCGGGGATAGTGTAGCGACGGAGCGGTGGCAGAATAAAAGGGGGAAAACTGGAAGGGTGGCGGTGTAATGGTGGTTGTATGGTGGTGTAACAACACAATTGGTGGAAGTGTGACAAAAAAATCAAATAACTATGGTGGCCTAAGGTGGTGGTGAAAAGAGAAAGGAAGAAAAGAGAAAAAGATGAAAAGAAAAAAAAATGAATGATGGTGTCTATAGTAATATGGGCGGCAAAACCAATTCAAACGGGAGGAAAAAGGAAAGGAGAGAAACAATGGGAAAGTAAGGAAAGGAAGGGAACATATGGAGTGAAAAGAGGAAGATTAAAGGAAAGGAGGAGGAAGAAAAGGGAAGAAAGGTTCCTAGCTCATGACAACTAAGAGTGGGTGGCAAGGAGGGGAGGTGACCAAAGAGTGGCGAATTTGTTAAAAAATATCTAAAGGGGATTCAAACTTGGGTCTCATGGATAACTAAGATTGTTCTTAACCACTAGGCTAGCACTTGATCTTGTTAAAATGTTAACAATAACTGAATAAAAATGGGGTGTGATAACTCTACCCTCCTTAAAAGAAATTTCGTCCTCAAAATTTACCTAATCTGAATAGATGAGGATATTACTGATGAATCGAGTCCTCCGGCTCCCAAGTAGCCTCTTTAGTGTCATGATTACGCCACAAAAATTTTACCAGTGGAATTTAATTTTTCCTCATAACCTTAACCTCACACGCCAAGATCTAAATCGGTTCCTCCTTGATCTGTTGTAATTCAGTGTAGTAGATTAAACTAGTTTTCTCACTTAAGAAGCCTGATTAAAAGCATTTCCATTATACTTTAGTTAAGTTTCTTTAGTTTTACTTATATTTTATAAAATGTGTGAATTGCTTCTTTTATTGACCTTAAGAGCCGAATGAGGTCTAAGGGAGAGCTAACATACTTTGTGAGTGTGCAGAAGACCATTAGAAGGCATTTTAGGCCAATACTAGACAATATGTTGCAACATGGGAGGTCCAATGTCGCAGCATATATAGCATAATAGAGAAAGTAAGAAATTTCCTTCGATTTCACGACACAGACTGAGGGTGTCGCGACATACCCCTGAAAACATCCCAATGAGGAGTGTGCTAACTTCTATGTCATGACACAAGTCCTGGTGTGTCGTGACACCAACTCTAGGATAGAAAATAAACATGAAGCAGGGGCATTTTGCTTTTCACAATCAAACTTAAAGCTTGGGAACATCAGCTAACCTAGGGTTAAGGCGACGACCATCTGAAGGCTATAAATAGGCTCCTTTGGCACATATTATATGGACCATTCGATTAGCCTGGATTATTTTTTTAGATTTAGTTTTATTTTATTGATTTCTTAGGTTTTCTAGAGTTTAGTTTATTTTTCTTTATTTTGTTTCAAGAGATCTGAATTCTGAAGGAGATCAACTTCTGTGGATTCACAATTATTATCAATATCAATTAGGCTTTTCTTAAACTCTTCAATTCATTCATTATAACTAATTCTTCTATTTATTCTATGTTGTTTATGAAAGCCATGAGGAACTAATCCCTCTGTGGGGGATTAGCGAGTAGAGATATGACATGTTAACTATTTTGTAGGGTCACTCAGCAGATCAACTATTTAGGAAAGGAAGAATGTGAAGCAAACCCTGGGCTTGACAACACCAATAAGTAATCAAGGTGAGAATTAACCCAAAATTGGTATTGCACATTCTTGATCACCTCCACCCCAACCCAGTATGGACTGTGAGGTCAAAAGATAAGTAGTTTTTGTTGACTCATTATGTTAGTGGAAGATCAGAAGATCCTGCTAGAGTAGCGACTAGTTGATTGATGAGGAACCTGAAGCAATAGTTGATAAGGATTACCGAAAGGAACTAATCACCCATAATCGAGATTTGATTTAGTCTACTATTCCATCTCTTGAGTTTTATTTATTTTATGTTAATTTAGTATTATTATAAAATCCATAAAAACCCTATTTTTGCTCTCGTACTATAATTTATTTAAAAATATTAAATAGATCTTTTAGTGTTTAGGTTAGAATAGATATAGCATTTGCCTCCCTTGGGTACGGTCCTTTGAGTACTCACCTACTTCGTTGTAAAACTATAGTACAACTCAACCCATATACTTGTGAATACCACTTTGTCATTCCATATTTTGTTGCAGTATTAACACTCTTGATGTTAGTATGTCCAGAGGCAGTCACTCCTCAAAAGATAAATTTGATCTCACCTATATCTCATCAACCAAAACCACATGATATGGTTCAGATCAGTACCACCTCAGCATAGAGACATGGAACACGTCATGGATACGGTCTAGCTTAAGAGGTAACTCTAACTGATATGCAACCAGTCCAATTCTCTTAAGGATCCTATAAGGCCCAATAAACCTTGGGCTCAACTTGCCATTTCGATCAAATCTTAGAACCTTTTTCCATGGAAACACTTTCAGAAATACCCAATCGTCGACACTAAACTCTATGTGTTTTATCTTTAAATATGTATAGGTCTTTTTTCAATTTGAGGCTGCTTTCAATCTATCCTAAATCATCTTAACAATACCCTCAGTCTCCTGAACTAGTTCTCAACCCAACATTTTCTTCTCACCCAACTCGGTCCAACATAAAGGTGTCCGATACTTTCAACCAAACAATGCCTTGTAAGGTGTCATTTGTATACTCGATTGATAGTTGTTATTATACGCGAACTCTATTAATTGCAAGTGCTCTTCCCAACTACCTCAGAAGTCGATAACACAACGCATCAGCATTTCCTCAAGGATTAAAATAAGCCACTCAGATTACCTATCAGTTTGCGAATGAAAAGTCATACTAAAATTCTAGTGGAGTACCAAGTGCCTCATACAACTTCTTCTAGAATTGAGATGTAAAACGAGGATCTTGATCTGAAAGAATCGATACTGGTACCTCATGCAATCTCACTATCTCAAAAATATACAACCTTGCCAACTTCTATAGAGAATATTTTGTACAAATCGGTAGGAAGTGAGCTGACTTAGTAAGTCTATCCTCAATCACCCAGACTGAATCTTTATTAGTAGATATTAAGATAAACCTACTAAAAAAGTCCATAGTCACTCACTCTCATTTCCACTAAGGAATCGTAATAGGCTGTAACAAGCCAAAAGGGAACTTGTGCTCATTTTTCACTAGTTGACACGTCAGACACTTAGCGACATAATCTGTTACCTCATGCTTTAGACTCGACCACCAATAAAGTTCTTTCAGATCATTACACATCTTATTTCCTCTAGGATGCATAGCATAGGGGCTACTATGTGCTTCTTGAAGAATAAATTATCTTAGATCCTTGTCATCCGGCACACGATACCTCCCATGTAAACACAAAATACCATATGAATTGAACCCAAATTTTGTATTCTTTCCTTCCGTAATATGTTTAATGTAAGAAAAAAGAGACTCATCCAAAGGTTGTTTCATCTTAATCTCATCGACAAAAGTAGGCTTTACTTGTAAGTTTGTGAGTAAGCCACCATCCTCATACAAACTCAACTTAGCAAATATCGCTCTCAGATCAGTCATTGTCCTCTTACTCAATGCATCTGTCGCCACATTAGCTTCTCCTAAATGGTAATCAATGGTACAATCATAATCCTTAAGCAACCCTGTAACACCCCAAACCCGGCCTAAACGTTATGGCCGTATTTAGTGTGTCACATTGAAGTGTCTCTCAAGATTTAGGCTTGTTGATAAAACTCATTTCTCAAGTTTGGAAACTTCTTTAGTAATGTTTAACGGAACATTTAACCAAATGTTTGCCTTATTATTATATTAAGTTGATTTAAAACGTGGAAGCATTTGAAAACTCTAACGCTTAAAACTCGTGTCTTTGAAAACGGTAAATATTTTAAAATTTGTCATCTCCTAATCTAGCAGTTTAAAATATTCAAGGAAAAACCCAATTAAAAATTTAAACCAACTTAAATGCCTTATTACAAAAACAAAATCCAATATATAAACTAAGTTAAAATAAAAGCAAATGTAACAGCAGCAGTAGTGTGGCCACCTTTGAGCCCCTCGCAGCACTGAATCGTCTATGGCTGAGGATTACCTGCACAGTTAAAAGGAGAGGGCGAGTTTACGAAAACTCAGTGTGTAATACTCTACCAAACAGTCAGCATACAATATACAATAACAGTCTGGGCCTGAGCCTTATTCAGTAGTAGTACAGTGTGGGCCTTAGCTCATTACAGTAACAGTGTGTGAGCCTTAGCCCAATACAGTAACAGTGTGGTCCTTAGCCCAATGAAGTAATAGTACAATACAGTACACTTCCTCCAAATATAACAACCCAACCCATGCAACATGTCGTGACATAATATCATACGTGTATGCAAAATGTCATGCTCAATCATAATCATACATATCATAGA
>CM025141.1:23394800-23412023 GCA_013467495.1 Gossypium gossypioides
AACTCACAAATGGGTAAGTCTATCACCATCATATATATTTTTCATTCCTAACACAATAGGATTTTATAAGACATATTTCACCATCATTAACCTTTTCATAAAATCAAGAAACTACTTCCTTTACTTCCTTTCCATTCGATTTAGTTCGCATAAACTTAAATAACATTATCAATTCATGAACTAGTATATTCATTCATGACATAAGTAAATTCATCTAAAGCATTGTAAATTTCTCACATATAAGTACATCATTCAACTCATCAATACCTTTTTCATCATATTACATTTCAATTATGAAGTTACACAGCAAAATCACTCCATTTTATACAATTTAGTTCTTTTTGAAAATTTTACAAAATTGCCATCAACTTTCCATTTTTATTAAATTTAGTCCCTGAGCCTAAAACATGCAGATTAACCATTTTTATTGCAAAACCATGCCAACCAAATGTTCATAGCTTCTAGTAAAGCCAATATTTATAAAAATTTCACATTAAGTCCTTACATTTTTACTATTTCAACAATTTAATCCCTAATCATTAAGTTCATCAAAAATCACTTAACAAAATACTTATGAATAATAACTAATACTTCAAATTCATCATTTAACATAAAAAAATCACAAATATTCATCAATGGTAACATTCAAAATGCTTAATAGATTCAAAAGTGAAGGTACGCTAGCTGGACCTAGTTCCAATGATCTCAAAAACATTAAAATTATTAAAAACGAGGCCAAGATCACATACCATGCTAGCTTTTCAAGTTTCCAAAATTCCAAGGTTTAAATATGGCTTCTTCCTCCATTCAATTTCGGTGAAGAAGAATTGCAAAAGATGATAAAAGCATTTTGGTTTAATTTAATTTAATTTAATTATAAAATTACCACTTTAACCTTGGTTAATAATTAAATAAAACACTAAATCCATGCCCATATTTGTCCACTAATTCCTTAAATGGTTTATTTACCATTTAAATCCATTTACCTTTATTCATTAAGCTATTTAATCATTCAAATCTAATGGTGATCAAATTTTACATCCTTTACGATTTAGCCCTTTTTAATTAATTAACTATCGAAACATTAAAATTTCTTAACAAAACTTTAATACATCCTTATAGCACTCCATAAATATTTATAAAAATATTTACGGATCAATTTTTAGAAATGAGGTCCCGATACCTGATTATCTAAAACCACTTGACTTTAGGGTCTTACCACTTGAACCTAATGAATTATTCATATAACATAAATTATCATTTTAAAAACATTTTAAAAACTATATTTGACTCGTAAATATTAAATAATAATATTTACGAACTTACTCGTCAGATTTGTGGCCCCAAAACTACTATTTCGGACACCATTAAAAATGGGCTATTACAATTCCCCAACAAGATCTTCTGATCTTCCACTAACATAATGAGTCAACAAAGACTACTTATCTTCCGACCTCACAATCCAGACTGGCTTGTGGTGAAGGTATTCACAGATGTGCCAGACTAATTTTGGGTTAATTCCCACCTTGATGACTTCCCGGCATTGTCAAGCCTAGGGTTTATTTCACGTTCTTTCTTTCCCAAATAGCTGATCTGTTGAGTAACCCTATAAAATGCTTGATCCGTCAACAAGTTAAAGCTAAACATTAGGTACCTTCTAGTTTATTACAACATGTGATGATTCCAGAGTGGAAATGGGAACGTGTCACGATGAATTTTGTATCGGGATGGCCTCTATCTCTAAAAAAGAAAGATGTTGTATGGATTATTATAGATCATTTGTCAAAATTCGTGCATTTCATTCAGTGCGTACGAATTTTCACTTGAGAGATTGGCAGAATCGTATGTGTTTGAGATTGTTAGACTGCACGGTATGCCAGTTTCTATTATCTTCGACAGGGATCCACGATTTACGTCTCGATTCTAAAGTAAGTTAAACGAAGATCTAGGTACTCGACTACATTTTAGTATAGCGTTTCAGCCATAGACTGATGGTCAGTCTGAGCGAATAATTCAGATACTTGAGGATATGCTTCAATGTTGTGTTTAAGAGTTCGAAGGTAACTGGGAGAGATTTCTGTCGTTGGTTGAATTTGCATACAATAACATTTATCAGATGAGCAATACAATACGCCGTACGAAGCTTTGTATGGTTGAAAATGTCAAACTCTATTATACTGGACTGATTTGACTAAGAAAAAGTTATTTGGTGTTGATTTTATTTGAGAGACCGAAGAAAAAGTCAAAGTAATACATGATAGTTTGAAAGCAGCTTCAGATAGACAGAAGTCTTACACAAATTTGAAAAGAAAAATTAGAGTTTCAAATCAGTGACAAGGTTTTTCTGAAAGTATCACCTTGGAAGAAAGTTCTTCAATTTGGCTGAAAAGGAAAGCTTAGTCTACGGTTTATCGGACCGTATGAGATCATTGAGAGGATTGGGCCAGTAGCTTATCGATTGGCTTTCCCTTCAGAGTTAGAAAAGATTTATAATTTATTTAATGTATCGATGTTACAATGGTATCATCAGATCCTTCACACATGATATCCTCGGTAGATGTTGAGATTCAGTCAGATATGACGTACAGTGAAGAGCTGATTAGAATTCTAGCTCGGAAAGTTAAAGAATTGAGAAATAAAAGTATAGGTTTAGTTAAAGTTATCTAGAAACGACACGGAATAGAAGAGGTTACTTGGAAACTGAAAGAAGCTATGAAAGTTCAATACCCGAACCTAGTTTCTAGTAAGATTTTTGGGGACGAAAATTCCTTTCGGGGGAAGAGTTGTAACAACCCATTTTTTGTAAAATCAGAACAGTGGCTTCGGGACCATAAATTTAACGAGTAAATTATTATTTTATTATTTTAATGTTTACAGGATTATATTAGGGTCATATTAAAATTATGTTAAGAAATTTTAGTGTTTACATGATTAATTAAGTAAAAAGGACTAAATCGTAAAAAGTGTAAAAGTTGAGTTCTAATAGCGAAAGGAGTTAAATAGCTATGGAATCTTAAATTGAAGGACTTAAATGGTAATTAGACCATTTAATGAGTTAGTGGATATACATGGCATGGTTTTATTTAAATTTTAATGGTTTTAAAAGGTTAATTTAATCATTTGGTAATTAAAAAGAAAACTAAATAACAAAAGATGAGCAAAATATTGTCATCTTCATCTTTTGCTAAATTGAAAACCTAAACACCATTACACAAAGGGGGATATTTGGCCAAGCTAACATTGAGTGCATGGTATGTAATTTTGTCCCGTTTTTAATTATTTTTATGTTTTTGAGGTCGATTTAGCTTAATCTAGCTAGCCTAGGGGTTAATTTGTAAAATTGTTAAAGGTTGAGGGTTATGCCATGATTGCTCTTGTATGGTTTTTGATGTTTAATGATAGATTATGAATCCTTGTTGATAAATAAACAAGTTTTGTAAAGTGATTTTTGAAGAAATTTGCATTTTGGGATTGTTTTGTAAAAATGGTAAAAATTCATGTTAAATTTGTGAAATGATGAATTATTTGGGTTGGTTTAAGTCCCTAAATAATTGGGTTAGCCTCTGAGAGGGATTAGAATGGATAGATTTTAAGTTATAAGCTTAAGGACTAAATTGTGAAAAGTTAAAATATTAGGGGCAAAATGGTAATTAAGCATAAATATGAATTGTCGATTGAATTGAATGTTTGAGGTTAATTGAAGTACTTAATTGAATATAATCATCTATTTAGATCAATATAAACCACTTACAGATCTAGATCGGGGAAAAGTAAAACCTCGGATTAGTTCGATTTCGTTTTTATGCCCCTAGTCGTCGAAGTAAGTTCTTATAATGGTTATTGTATTATTATTCAAATGTATTTTATTATGTATTCATAATGTAATTGAATGATGTATATCCAAATCAATGCTATGACAGTTATTGAGTCCCGGTTGAACCTTAGGAATTCATAGGATACAAATGACATGTCATTAGGGATTTCATGTTTCAAGTGTTGGTCTTAAATGTCCTACTGATGGTTGAGGTCCTGCATTTTTTGCGGATACTTCACAGCTCGTGTGAGCAATGACGTAAAAGAAAGGTTACAGTTATGTAAAGGCACACTTCGTGTGAACTTTCCCAAGTATCCGATGAAATTCTATATGGTTCAATGGGTATGAAAAGGAAATGGAAAGGGTAAGTGTTCAAATGTAATGAACCATGAATCTATGAAAAGGAATGGTGATCTAAATGATATGAATACATGTGCAAAATTCTTGTTATGGATGAATTCATTTGAACTGTGTATAAACACACAAACTCTTGTAAGGTTTGGGTTATAATGTGCTTATACTTTATGTTTTGTAAATGAATGGTAAGTTGTGTTTTATTTTCTATGAACTTACTAAGCATTATGTGCTTACGTAGTTTCTTTCCAATGTTTTATAGATTATCAAAAGCTCGATCAGTTTGGAAGCTCGTCAGAGATCTATCACACGATCCAGCATAAATATCGGTAGTTTTTGAATGTTTTGGCCAAGGTTATAATGGCATGTATAGGTTGAATTGTAATGTCATTTTGTTGAATGCTTAGTTGGTGTTGGTTTGGTACCATTTGATACCTTGCTAGATGGTGTCATTTTGATTAACTTATGATGCATATTTGGAATGACATCTATGGTATATTTGAAATGGTATGATTATGGTCGAGAATGGTATGTTTTTGAAACTATTGAACTATATATTGATGGTTGAAATTATGTAAAGTTAACATGTTTAGGTAAGTTTTGATGATTGCATTTGAGGTGCCTTGAATGGCATATTGGTTAGTTGATTTAGGACTCTTGAAATGGTCATTATATGTATGTTTTGATAGGGTTTTGATGCCTTAATTATGTGCACAAAAGAACTCAAGGTTTTTGCATGAAATAGTATTGGGAATGGTTTGATTCTAGTTGAATTTTATGTCCACATGCCCTGAGACATGGGGGTGTGTCTAACAGCTCCTTTTTAGTGAAATCAGAGCAGTGGTTTGGGGACCACAAATCTGACGAGTAAATTATTATTTTATTATCATTTTAATGTCTATGGGATGTTACGGTCATATTATAATTTAGTTAAGAAATTTTGACGTTTGCATGATTAATTAAGTAAAAAGGACTAAATCGTAAAGAGTGTAAAAGCAGAGTTCTATTAGATAAAAAGGTCAAATGACTATGAAACTTTAAAGTGAGTGGACTTAGATAGTAATTACACCATTTGAATAGTTAGTGGATATTCATGGCAAGGTTTTATTGAAATTATGATAGTTTTTAAAGGGTAAAATAGTAAATTGGTAATTAAATTGAAAATAAACAAAAGAAAATATGAACGTCTTCTTCCTCATTTCTTGCCCACCACTGAAAGCCACTATTAGAAAAGGGTTAAGACATTCAGCCAAGCTCTCCTTTTGCATGTAAGTGATTTTGAGCCCATTTTTAATTATTTGTATTTTTTAAAGTCGTTTTAGTTTAATCTAGCAAGCCCGGGGATTAATTTGTAAATCTGTTAAAGATTGAGGGTTATGGCATGCATGCTTTTGTATGATTCTTAATGTTTAATGATAGATTATGAGTCCTAGATGATAAATAAACAAGTTTTGTAAAGTGAATCTTTATGAAAATTGCATTTAGGGACTTGATTATAAAATAGTAAAAGTTAATGTTAAATGTATGAAATGATGATTGTTATGGGTTGGTTTAAGTCCCTAGAGAAATTGGTTAGCTTGAGAGGAAGATTAAAATGCTTAAATTTCAATTTATGAGCTTAAGGACTAAATTGTTAAAAGTTAAAATATTAGGGGTAAAATAGTAATTTTGCTTAAAATATGAAATGTGGACTAAATTGAATACTAGGGTTATTAAATGGATTGAATTTGTCTAATTAGATCAAGAAGACCACGTACGAATTTAGATCGGGGAAAAGCTAAAGCCTCGGATTAGTTCGACTTCATTTCTACGCCTTAGTCGTCAAGGTAAGTTCGTATGTAAGGATTACTATTTCATGTAAATCTAATTGTAAGTTATTATGTATTTTTAATGCCATTGAACTATGTATATCCAGAGTAATGCTATGACGGTTATTGAGTCTCGGTTGAACCTTAAGAAGTTGTAGGATACAAATGACATGTCATTAGGGATTTCATGTTTCGGGTGCTGGTCTTGAATGTCCTACCGATGGCTAAGGTCCTGCATTTGTTACAGATACTCCACAGCTCATGTGAGTAGCATTGTATAGCTTACATTCCAATCCACAGCTCGTGTGAGTAGGCCCATTTGGTGCTAGAAATGGCTTCATTTTAGGCAAAATTATGTCAACACAGTCTAAGACACGAGCGTGTGACTCAGTCTTGTGTGACACACGGCCTGGCGACACAGTCGTGTGTCCCTTGTAGGTTCCTTTGCATGCAAGTTAGCCTGTTACACGGCCTAGCACATGGCCTGGCACACGGGCGTGTAGGGAAATTTTGGGAGTTATACAAACTAGCACACGGGCGTATGACACGACCGTGTGACCCTACATAGACAGTTACACGGGTGAAGACACAGTCTAGGACACGATCATATGCCCCTAGTTTAAAGGTTTCACGACTTGAGACATGGGCGTGTGTCTCAGTCGTGTGAAGCACACGAGCGTGTGACTCCTGTAGTCAAAACTTTGTAATGTTTTCTTAAACTTTCCAAACAATTTCAAATTGGTCCCAAATTGTTTCTAAGGTGTATTTAGGGCCTCGAATGCTAGATTTAAGGATGATATGTATGTGAATTAATGTTTTATATTATGTTTTTGATAATGTATGAAATGTATGTTTTAATGTTTTGTTTGTACGACAATGCTCCGTAACTCTAATCTATTGACAGATACGGGTTAGGGTTGTTACATTTAGTGGCATCAGAGCTACGGTTTAGTTGGTTCTCGAACTGAACGTAGCGTGTATGGAGTTTAGAAATACATGTCATTATATAAACTGTGATAGTGTGATAACTCCTGACTCAAATTGAACCATGTTTTCATATAGATAATATGACATCCAACTAAGCTGGTTCAATGAAGTAGAAAGTAACGTGCAAGCATCGTTCATGCGGCAGTGTCTAGCGTAGTAGGCCCGTATCTAAGGGTCGGGGAGGAGAAACTAAAGAAGCCTTCTTCTAGATGATGTTTGAATGATTTTTAGAGTTCATGTGAACGAACCCAATGGCTCAATGAACTCCACCTTCACTTATACCCCAATCAGTCCCCATATCTCCTTAGGGTTTGCAACCAGTGAGAGTAAGCAAGCCTCTAGTTGATAAAATCCAAAAGTATGGTGCTGAAGAGTTTCAAGGTACAGCTGAAGATGATCTAGAGATAGTCGAGTTCTAGTTAAAAAAATACGGTGAGAGTATTTGATGAATTATCGTGTACTCTAGTGGAATGTTTGAAATGTGCTATTTCTTTGTTGAAAGACTCAGCTTATCAGTGGCGGAACACTTTGGTTGCAGTTGTACTGAGAGATCAAATAAACTTGGAATTCTTTCAGATAGAATTTTGAAAGAAATATGTGAGTTAGAGATTCCTAGATAAGAAACATAAAGAGTTCCTTGAATTGAAGCAAGGTTGTATGTCAGTATCGAAGTATGAGAGGGAATTTGTACGACTCAGTAAATATGCTCGAGAATGTATACTGATAGAGGTTGCTATATGCACTCGATTTGAAGACGGCCTAAATGAAGATATCAAGCTGTTAGTCGGGATCTTTGAGTTAAAAGAATTCATGGTTTTAGTTGACAAAGCACACAAGGCCAAGAAACTTAGCAAAGCAAAAAGAAGAGTCGATTCTGAGGCTTGTGACTCAGAAAAAAGGGCTATGGGAAAATAATTCTCATCGCCATCGAAGAAATAAAAAGATTATCATAGTCGTTCATCAGCTTCAGTGGGTTATTCTAGAAAAGAGAGAGGAAAACAACATTCGAGCTCGAAACCTCATGCTACGTCTATAGTGAGCGTGAGCAGTGTCAGGAACAATAAGCCTGAATGTCAGCAGTGTAACAGAAAACATTTTGGTGAGTGCATACTGAAAGATGGGTCGTGTTTCAAATGCGGTTCTTGTTAGCATTATCTCAAAGATTAACCTAAAAGGTTTGATAAAGAAAAGGGTTAGACTACTCGATCGAGTAACACGGCTACGAGAAAAAGACCACCCTAGAATACTAGAAATGCGGGTAACAGTCATAGTGCGATGAAAGGTTCTACTATGATATCTGAGGCACGAGCACTAGTAAAAGCTTACGTGATCTGCACTCGAGATGAATCTTCAGCGCCTGATGCGATCACCAGTACATTTTCTATCTTTGATACTAATGTTAATGTTTTGATGAGCCGGGGTCAATGCACTCTCTTATGTATGCCCAACTTTAGTGTCGGATAAGAAAATACTTTTTGAGTCTACTGAGTTTGTGGTTAAAGTAATGAACCCTTTAGGTCGGTATGTGTTAGTTGTTAAAGTCTGTAAGAATTGTCCTTTGATAATTCGAGGTTGCAACTTTCTAACTGATTTGATGTTATTACCTTTTGACGAGTTTGATGTAATTTTGGGTATGGACTGGTTAACTCTGCATGATGCTGTTGTGAACTGTAGATGAAAGCATATTGTATTAAAATGTCAAAATGGTGAAAAGCTTCGAATTGAATCAAATAGATTGGATAGTGCATCTAATGTTATTTTGGCCATGTCGGCACAAAAATATGTTAGAAATGATTGTAAAGCGTATCTCGCTTATATATTTGATTCTAGAGTTTCAAAATTGAAGTTAGAATCAATTCCGATTGTATGTGAGTCTAGAGATGTGTTTCCAAAAGAATTACCCGGGTTACCGCTGACCAGAGCAGTTATTGTATTTGCACTAAATATTTGGCGACACCATTTGTACGGGGAAAAATGTCATATCTTCACGGATCACAAAAGCCTAAAATATTTGATGTCACAAAAATACTTAAACTTGAGATAGCACAGATGGCTTGAATTGTTGAAAGATTATGATTTGATTATCGACTATCATCCGGGAAAGGCTAAAGTCGTTGCTGATGCACTAAGTAGAAAGTCTATGTTTGCTTTGCGAGCTTTGAACACACAATTAACGTTGATTGATGACGGTTCAATTGTGGTGTAATTAAAAGTTAGACCGACACTTCTACAACAGATTTGCGAAGCTCAGAAATGTAACGAAAATTTGATCACTAAAGGGAAACAGATTAAGTTGACATCTGATTCAGATTTTCACGTTGGTTTCAATGACAGTTTGTATTTCAAAGACAGAATTTGTGTTCCAAGAAATTCTAATCTCATTCAGAAAATTTTACAGAAGCTTACAGTAGTAGCTTGTCGATTCATCCAGGTAGCAATAAAATGTATGACGATTTGAAACAGATGTACTTGTGGCCAGGTATGAAATGAGAGATTTCAGAGTTTGTATTAAAGTGTTTGGTTTGTCAAAAAGTTAAAGTCGAGCATCAGGTACCTTCTAGTTTGTTACAACATGTGATGATTTCAGAGTGGAAATGGGAACGTGTTACGATGGATTTCTTATTGAGATTGCCTCTATCTTCGAGAAAGAATGATTCTGTGTGGGTCATTATATATCAATTGACGAAATCCGCGCATTTCATTCTAGTGCGTACGAATTTTTCACTTGAGAGATTTCCAGAGTTTATGTTGTCGAGATCATTAGATTACACGGTGTGCCAATTTCTATTATCTCTGACAGAGATCCACGGTTTACGTCTCAATTCTGGAGCAAGTTACATAAAACTCTGGGTACTTGACTGCATTTTAGCACAACATTTCATCCACAGACCGATGGTCAGTCTGAGCGAGAAATTCAAATACTCGAAGATATGCTTCGATGTTGTGTTTTACAGTTCAAAGGTAATTGGGAGAGATTTCTACCGTTATTTGAATTTGCATACAATAACAGTTATCAAGCAAGTATTAAAATGGCACCGTACAAAGCTTTGTATGGTCAAAAGTGTCGAACTACATTATACTGGATTGAGCTCAGTGAGAAAAAGCTATTCGATGTTGATTTGATTTAAGAAACCAAAGAAAAAGTCAAAGTGATACGTGACAGTTTGAAAGCAGCTTTGGATCACAGCTCGTGTGAACAGCATCATATAGCTTACATTCCTACCCACAGCTCATGTGAGTAGGCCCATTTCACAGCTCCTGTGAAGAATGATGTAAAGGAAAGGTTATGGTTATATGTTTACGCACACTTTGTGTGAGCTTTCTCAAGAATCTAATGATATTCTAGATGGTTCAACGAGCAAGAAAAGGAATTGAAATAGTGAGTTTCCAAATGGAACTATGCACATGCTCAAGAAAATGATGAATGAATCAAATGATGTATGTTCATATGGAAATGAATTATCATATGTTCAATTCAAGTGAATTATGTATAAATGCACTAACTTATGTATTGATAATGATGCCTAGGCTTATGCCAAGCTTGTGGTTGGATTATATTATGCTTATACTTAATGTTATATAGGTGAAATGGTAAGTTATGTTTCACGTTCTACGAACTTACTAAGCATTATGTGCTTTCGTAGTTTCTTTCTTATGTTTTATAGATTATCGAAAGCTCGATTGGTTTGGAAGCTTGTCAGAGATCTATCACAATATCCAGCCTAAATATCAGTAGTTTTTGAATGTTTTGACCAAGGTTATAATGGCATGTATAGGTGGACTTGTAATGGTAGTTAGTTGAATGACTAGTTGATGTTTTGGAATGTATAAGTTATTTTAGGTGATGTCACTTGATGCCTTGCTAGTTTGTGTCATTGTGACTATATCATGTTGTATGTGTTGAATAAATCAAATGGGCATGTCTTTGTGATGGAATGGTAATGGTCAAATTGAGGCATGTTTGGTAAGTTTTGGAGCTAGTAATTGATGAATGAAATGTGGTAAAATATGCATGTTTAGGTAATTTTTGATGTTTGCATTTGAGGTGCCTTAAATGGCATATTGGTTGGTTGATTTAGGACTTTTGAATTAGTCATTACATTTATGTTTTGATAGGGCTTTGATGCCTTGATTATGTGCACAAAAGGCCCAAAAGTGTATGCATGATTTGGTGTTGGAAATGGCTTAATTTTGGACAAATTTATGTCCACACGGTCTGAGACACGGCCGTGTGACTCAGCTGTGTGTGACACACACCCTGGCGACATGGTCGTGTGTCCCCTGTAGGTTCTTTTGCATACAAGTCATTTAGTTACACGGCCTAGCACACGGCCTAGCACACAGGCATGAGCGACAATTTCGAGAGTTACATGAACTGGCACACGGCCGTATGACCCTACTCAGAGAGTTACACAGGTGAGGACATGGGCTGGGATATGGCCGTGAGTCCCTAGTTCAAAGGTTACATGGCCTAAGACACGGGCGTGTGTCTCAGCCGTGTGAGGCACACAGGCGTATGACCCCTGTAGTCAAAATTTTGTAAATTTTTCTTAAACTTTCTAAACGATTTCAAATTAGTCCCGAATTATTTCTAAGGTGTATTTAGGGCCTCGAAGGCTCGATTTTTGGATGATATGTATGTGAATTAATGTTTTATATTGTGTTTTTGATAATGTATGAAATGTATGTTTTAATGTTCTGTTTGTATGGTAATGCTCCGAAACTCTAATCTAGTGACGGATACGGGTTAGGGGTGTTATAGTGTGACTCAGTCGTGTGTGGCACACAGCGCGGCACGATCGTGTGTCAACTTAGAGTTTCTTTGTATACAAGCCAGTGAGTTACACGGCCAAACACACGGCCTAAAACACGAGAGTGACACGACCGTGTGACCCTACTCAGAATGTTACACGGGTAAGGACATGGGCAGGGACACGGCCGTGTGTCCCTAGTTCGGAGGTTACACTGCCTAATACATGGGCCTATGTCTCAGCCGTGTGAGGCACACAGCCGTTTGACTCTAGTTTCTAAACTTTTGTGAATTTTTATTAGACTTTTCAAATGATTTCAAATTGGTCCTGATTTGTTTCTAAAGTATTCTTAAGGCCCCGAGGGCTCGATTTAGGAATGATATGTATATGTATGATTGGCCTATGATATGTGTATGATAATGTATGACATTTATATATAAATGTTCTATTTGTACGGTAATGTTCTGTAACCCTAATTCGATGGCGGATACAGGTATGGGGTGTTACATCAGTGATCCAAGTCAATTCTAACTTTGTTATCTTGACTCCATTAATTTTGGTGAATGGACGTTCCCATCCAATCAGAACAAATCTCCAAGCTTTTTCATCCAAAAACTTGCTAAAAGTCATCATCATTGCCTTCCAAGGGCATAATTAGCACCATTGAGCATAGGAGATGTGTTACTGATGAACCTTCCATTGTAAGAAATTATCAATACCATGAAACCAACTCGATGTGTTTAGTGGTAGACTCTTATACCAATTGTTAGTTCCAAAACCAATATTTGCAAGCAAAGAATAGCGGTGCTAGTGAACAATGTCAACTACTTTAGGCACTGAGCATGAACAAAGCAGAAAAACAATGAGCACTCAATATATTTATGCAATTTGACTTCCATACATTTGCGAGACCTTGCTTAGAGAGATAACTCATTATCTTAGCAACACGTACAAAAAGTCATTACCACCTCTAAAACTCACCAAATTAGATCCTCACTTTTGTACCTAAGATATAGACAACTCTCCTCTAAGTTTCCCCCTTGAAAACGTAGGACATTAACCCAGTAAATCACTTGATTTTTCACTTACTACACTCAAAATAAACATTTATCAATGAAAAGAATAAGAGTTCTCAATTCAGAACATCACCTATACAAGTCATGCGAGTCTTGAGGCCCAATTTCAGACCCATGGATGTGATGGGCTCACGCTACCTCAAGGCCCAACAACAATGTCAAAGGCTAAGCAAATCGAACCAAGATTCGATCAAAGACAAGATTTGAAAATGAATCTTTTCAAAGAAAGGGGGAATGATAAATGTCTGGATGGGGTGAAATCTATTAAATTCCATTCACCAAAGTTGTCAATCTTCAAGTTTGGGAAATCAACAGACGTGTGATGACTTTTTGGATGGGATTTAGGCATTTCTGGGTTGAGATGTCTTCATAGAGTTTGAATATCTATCTCTTAGCTTCGAAACACACTTTGAATCACTCGATTTTGAGTTCGGGAGATCAAGTTATGACCATTTCAGTGAAGACTGTGTGCGTAGAATTCTTGGATGGGATTATGACGGAAATTACAAGTTTTGGGCTTTTAATTTGAGTTTAAATCATATTGGGTTCGGGTTTTAGGCTTAATTTTTATTATATATGAGCTCAATATTGTATTTAATAGTTCTTATTATTTTATTATTCCACAATTTTTATAATTATTAAGTATTTTAAGTTATTTAGGAGTTTTATGTCAACAAAAAATTTTAGTTTAAAACTACTTCTCGTTTAGGTTAATTAGAGTTCTAGTAAACTTAAGAGTTTCATTTAGATTTATTTAGCTAACCTATATAAAGGCAATTTCATTGTACACAATTCATTGAATTGATTATTATAACAGCTCATTTTTCAGTAGTGTTAGAAATAGTGGTTTTGAGACCACAAATTTAATGAGTGAGTTCGTATAATTAGTATTTAAATTATATGAGTTAATAATAATTTTCATTGAATTCTGATTTGAGGAATTTTAACCAATTGACTGAAAACTTAGTATGAGTGGTTTGATTCAAAAGTCAAGTGGTTATTGAAAATGAAGGATTAGGACCTCGTTTTTGTAATTTAAGGCCGTAAATAGTTTTATTAAATATTTACAAAGTCGTATTATATGTGAATTAAAGTTTTGTTTGGTAATTTTGGTGATTTATTGCTTAATTACGATAAAAAGATTAAATTGTAAAAGAGGTAGAAGTCAATTTTTGTAGATTTAATATAGTAAAAGGATCAAAATGGTAATTAAACCATGGCCAAAAAGTCCAAGCGATGGTGGCATGAATAAATCCACTAACCTTTGGGCTATTTGCCCATTTAGTACTAATTAGTTTAAGATTAAATTGAAATTAAGTTTGTTTAATTAATAAATAAAAATAATTGAAGGACCAATTGTGCAATTGGACCGTCCTTAAATGTCAAACAGTGGGAAAGGTATGAAAATCTCTAGAATTGTGTTTAATTTATTTAGTTATTAATTAAAATGTTTTAATTAAATTGAATTAAAGGTATTATAATAATAAAAAGAAAAGAAACAATAGGCTTATCTCCTTCATTTTTCTTTTATGCTTTGTCGAACCTCCATTTTTGGAGCTTGGGAACTTCGATTGAGTTTTGGTTGCATGCTAGGTAGGCTATTCTTACCGTTTTAGTATTTTTTATATTTTTGAGCTCGTATTAGCTTAACTTAGCTAACCCGAGGACTAATTTGTATAACTATCAAATGTTGAGGATTATGCCATTGATGAAATTGAGATGTTTATGAAGTTTTGTGTTAGATTATTAAACTTGGTTGTTAGATAGGATTGTTTTGTAAAGTGTTTTTTTATGATTTTAACGTTTAATGACTAAATTGCTAATGTGGTAAAATAGCATCTACTTGAGGTGAAATAATTGCAAATATGGATTGTTGGGAGGTCATAGATTATTTAGTTGAATTGGGTTTTAAGAAAAAATGGTTAAATTGCATGTTTGGGGCTTAGGGACTAAATTAAATAAAAGTGAAATATTTGGGGTAATTTTGTAAAATATTAAAAAATGACTTAATTGCATAAAATGAGTTAATTTTACTGTTTTAATTAGTTAATTGAATGAAAATATTATTTTAGATCAAGAACGAGAAGAAAATCGAGGAAAAGAGAAAATTATCGAATAGTCCCTGTACCTTTGCCATTGTTGCAATTTAGTCAGATAACTTCATTTAGTTTAATTTTAGTACAATTTTAAACGTAATACATGAACCTAATTCCATAATGTTAGATTATATTGATGTGTGTAATTGAAAATGAAAATAATGAATTGATATTACGTCGATCACTGATTGAGATACTCTGTGCCATTACTGCAAATTAGTCTTGTAAGTTCACTTAATATGGACTCAATTATATTTCTAATTGTTTATGAATGTTAGAGCTTAAATGATGTAAAATTACTAATCTTAAATTGATTTGTTGATAGAGCAAGAATTCTAAAAAGTTACTAAAATGATAATTCCTGATATCAATGGAGGCAGGCTACATTCGCACGTAATAAGAATTTCATTTTATTTCTGAGTGCATAATAGTGAGGTTTGCTTCTTCTTTTTCTTTTTGAGTGTTTTTATTTTAGCCTCTAATAATGGTATGCGAACATAGTATGCAAGAGGTTTTGGAACCTCCTACTGATAGGAACAATTTTATTGAGTCCAATTGTTTTATAGTGCAACAATCCCTTAGCATTCAAGTAAGAGACGATTCTGACGAAGTGCAAAGGTCTAACATCTTCCAATCGAGGTTCTTGATTCAAGGAAAGTTTTGTTCTCTTATTGTTAATAGTGATAGTTGTGCCAATGTGGTCAGTAGTTTTTTAGTGGATACTTTATCTTTACCTTGTCAAGTCCATCCTAAGCCAAATAACTTACAATGGCTTAACAAAGGTTCGAAAGTTAAGGTAATTAAACAGTCCTTAATTGCATTCAATGTAACTCCCCAAAATTCTCTTATATTTATTTATGTGTTTTTGTGACACAAATTATCTGTCTGCTTTGGTGGTTATGTGTTCTGGGAGTGTCTGAGAACTCTTGGGTTCAAGTCTTTTCTTGAGCTAAATCTTTGTTTTAATTAAATAAAACCTTGCTTTTGTTTAGTAGGCTTATAGTTAAAAGTTGGTAAAAATATATCAGAAAGGGTCCGCTAAGTGGAGGGGAAATGAGAAAGAGGTCTAGAGTTCAAGTACTTGCACAATCATGGGATTTATTTTTACTGCTTGTGCCATGTGGTTGTTGTAGTTTGACCAAAATTCTGTAGAGTTGGAGTGGGATTTGAATTCGATTGTTGAGGAGATTAGGGTGGACGATTTGGGGGGAATTTAGGGGTTAGTAGGAGTGTGTTGGGCGGTTTTTAGGAGGGAAGTTAGGGATATGGGAGAAAGTTAAGGGATTGGGGTGGGAGTTTATCAAAAATTTGATTGTTACCTCTATTCTTTTTTTTTCCACAATTTCAGCACCCTCTCTCTAATTCCTCAAGTTTTTTTATGGCTACTCTTTTCCCCTCTCTGTCGAAACTTCTTCTAGTGTTTCCCCTTTTCATTCTTTTGTTGTTTCTCTTTTTGTTTACTTCCAGCCAAAATCTTCCATTGTTACTGCCGAATTCTTGTTGGGTTTTCCCTTATTTCTCCTCTTTTGCTCTGGTGTGCGTGCCGTTTTACTCTGTTGTGCAACTTAGTTCGTTCGTTCTGTAAGTTTTTGGTTAAGCGGTTCATTTCCTTTTACTAACTCTTCTCTGATATGTTTCGTTTCTACCTATTAAGGGAGGACTGAAAGGCGCGTAATCTCTTGTCGAAGCCTTAGTGTGGGGGAGTTTCGATTCATTGATAGAAGGTATTAGCTTGTCGCTCGGAAAAGGGTTACTTTGTTTCGAGTTAAATAAATACGATTGTTATGTGATTAATCGAGTGGTTGTGGTTAAACATAGGTTTTGAGTGCTCGAGGACTGTGTGCGCATTTTTCGTAACCAAGTGTGTAAACACAACTCTAAAAAAGAAAATCGACGAAAAGTCAAAAAATGTTATTATCGATGCCACACGGGCGTGCGACCGCCTGTGTGAGAGGCCGTGTGATCGAACATGGGCGTGTGATCGACGAGGCTGGCCATGTACGATTCATGGGCCGGGCTGAATTAGGCCGTGTGGGCCACACGGGTGCTTGGGCCCCACACGGGTGAACCGCACGGACGTGTGGGAATTTTAGGCCAGGCCGTGAGATCCACACGGTCAAGGCCATTTTGGGCCGTGTGGGCCACACGGGCTTGTTGGCCCACATGGGCATGCAACATGGGCTGTGGGCCCATTCTCACTGTTTGACTGCTAAGATTGCACAGGTCGCCCGAGTCGACTGTGGGCCTACTGTAGGGTCAGTAAGCTTCCCTAGACCCCTAATTGACTGAAATGACTGTATGACTGATACGATTATGCATGTTATTAAGCATGATGAT
>CM025141.1:23426682-23437786 GCA_013467495.1 Gossypium gossypioides
TATTATATATGTTTATAATTAAAATTTTAAATGGGGAGACCTCCGCCATCTGAAATCAAATTGAGCAGAAACTAGGTGGACCCGTCACTCCAGGGAAGAGTTCCGATATTTTGTTGAATACATCCATAACCTGAAGCCAATGAAAAAAAGTCTTGTCATTCAAGTTACCAACAATAGAAGGGTATCAAGAAATTAACTATCAAGACGACCTCTGCTGCGATCAAGAGCCAAAACACGGCAGCAAAGTTCAAACGAGGATATGACAAACCACAGATAGAATTTTAATAAGCATTTATCAAACGCAGGCATTTTAGTTTTTGGATAAATTGATGTAGTAAGTTCGAAAGGGAGGTAAAGGTGAGAAACTCCAAGTGATGATGTCCAATAAGCCCATCAATTGAATAGAAAGAAGGAAGTATTACTTCCTTGTCGTTTTGATATTTCGCAATACTCAGTGGGTTCTGGGAACACTGCAAAAGCAGCACGAAGTCATGAATATAAATACAAAATGTTTACTATGCGTGAATGACATGTAGACATATTATTCAGCGGCTTAGCCAGGAGCAGGACCGGCAGTGGCCCCAGCACCCCCTAAAATGAAAATTTTTCCATTTAAACCCTTTAAATTTTTAAAAGATTTAAATTAATAAAGATAAAATTACAGTTTGACCCCCTAAAAATGATGAAAATTTGATTTAATCCTTTAAAAATTATAAAAAATTATAAAGATATAGACTATTCAAATGGTGAAATTGTATTTTACTTGATTTCAGTCCTAAAAAAATTTTCTACCTTCGCCTCTGCATATATTTAAGGATTCATTGTATAAACCGGAGAGAGCATACATCCATGATAGCCGCTTGAACTCTAGGGTTTTGGAATGCCATAGCAACTTCAGGATTGGCCATTATTTTGGAGATTACTTCTTCAGGTGCAAGCCCTATCTGATCTGCAAATGGGAAAGGGTAAGATATTAATAACCTTCTTCAGGTGCCAGACCATATTCAAGCAGCAGAGAATTTGACCATCTAATAACTATAACAAATAATGGATCTGATATAAACCAGTTGGTATCTGATTCTTATCCGAGTACTAAAGCCTCAGACTTACCGAATTGTTGCTTGAACTCAGGACTGTTGAGATCAAAGTCCTTCAAGGACTCCATCATCCTATTGTCCCATTCAGTACTTCCACTTCCACCCATATTATTTCTGAGAAGAATTTCGAGATAATAGATAAACATGTAGATTTGCTGGAAACTGATGCAATTCTAAAAAACAAGAAAATTCATATAACAATAGCAAACCGCAAGGCTAATAGGGAAAAACAATTGGTGCACCATGTTAATATGTTCCATCTACAAATGACAGCAATTACCTCTCAACATAAAAGTCAAAAACTTAAGCAGAATGGTATGGGATAATATACACAAGTCATGACTGTATCAGTGGAGAACCAGAGTAGATTCTGATTCTCTTAACGCATAAAATAAACTATTTCTTGAAATTTTGAAAATCGATGAACCACCAAAGAATACATTTTCCAGATCAATTAAAAGTTAATGACAAACAAGAAAAAATCATAAACCAATAAAGTTAAAAGCCTTTGCATCCAAAAAATGTATGAAGTATGAAATTTGGCTGACAACAGGAAAGAAAGAATGAAAAGGACATTCATGCATTTTAGAAGTTACTCAAAAGAATGAAAAGGGCATTCATGCATTTTAGAAGTTACTCAATTAGCCAAATTTGGCTCTAGGATCATGTTTATTTTGCAAGTGAGAATGTCACATCAATGTTTGATAATTGTCACTGTTAGTTTCTTATTCTTCAAGCGCTACTATAGATATTTAAGCAAAACTGTATTGAAGAATTATAATAAAAAATTTAAAGATAGGATTACAGATATAATGTATTCTGTTGAGAATCTTTGATTTATTTGACAGCATTGAATAACTAATCTTTAGGATTACAATTGATTTTTAGAGATATTTTTTCCTTCCATGATTCAATGTTTCATGTATATATATTTGTACATATTTCTGATAAAATAGTTTTGAGTGAGTTTTTCCTCAATATATTCATCTCTAATTTTCTCATGGTATCAGATTTTTTATCCGTTTTTTGAGATAAATTTTTTTATTTTCAAAGTTTGTTCCAAAAAACCCCTAGAAACACTAAATTGTTACTTTCCACCCTAGCCTTAATTTTCTCTCACCGCCCCTACCATTAGAGTCGGCAACCACTCACTGACGAAACCCCGGAGTCTGGTGACCAAAAGACCTGCGCATGGGCCTTACGCGCTGTCACAAGCTACTGCATCTTTGTTTCACACATCGCATGTGGCCTTCAGCTGCTGCTGCTGTGTTTTTTCCAACGTTGCAGTGCTCCCTACTCCTTTCTGGTCATTCTCCTGTGATTGGTGGTGTATTTTCGGCTAAGCTTTTTTTGTATGGGATCTCTTTTGTATTTTTTTGGGTGGTTTTTGTTATAATTTTTCAAGCATATTTTTGTTGGTGTATTAGTTGTTTTTCTTCAGCATTATGTCGAAGGACGAGAAGCTTGTATTTCCAACCGATAATCTCTCATAGCAAATTAGTCCTGTAAAGCATGAAGATAATTACCTTGCTTAGTCAAGGTTCGTGGCTTGCAGGGATACATCACAGGTATCATGTCAAAACTTGAACTCATTGATTCAACTTTTAGTCAGTGGGATTCAACGAACTCTCTTGTTATGGCATGGCTTATCAATTCTATGAAATCCCATATTTCCAAAACTTATTTGCTGCTTGATATTGAGGAAAAGATTTGGAATATTGCTACTCTCGTATTGGGAATGATGCGCAAATTTTTTAGATTCATAATAAAGTCCATGGTACAAAACAAAGGGAGTTAACGATTTCTCAATATTTTCCTGAATTAAGTGGCTTGTGGCAAGAACTTGATTATTATCAAGATTTTCAAGTGACTTGTACAACTAATGCCGAGAAATTTCAGCAGATGATGGAGCGCGTTTTTTATTTCTTGGCTGGGTTGAATACTAAGTATGATCAGATTCAGGTTCAAGTTCTTGGCAAAAATCCGTTCTTTTCTCTCCATGAGGCATACTCTTATGTACAACAGGAGGAGATTCGGCGTGCTATTATGCTATATAATCCACCTATTGAGAAAGTTGGCCTCATTGCTTACCAAGATGGTCCATTGGGTGGTAAGCCTGACAAGGGTCACTTGACGTGTGACTACTGTGGTAAGCCTCGTTACACTAACGATTCATGCTGGAAGTTAGTCGCCCCGCTCGAGGTTGTGGTGGAAAGTGAGGGGGTAATTTTTGATTCGAGCAAATTTGTCAGACTCTGTGACAACAGAGGAAAAGTCCACTTCTACTAGAAGTTTTACCTCGGACGAGATTCAACATCTTTAACGTCTCTTGTCTCAATTGGACTGTACCTCAGGTGCTAAGTCTAATCATGCAAAATCAAATAGTATTTTAAATGCTCCATCTACTTCTGAATCTTGGATTATTGATTCCAGTACGAATAGACATATGGCAGGGTCAAACAAAAACTTATTTAAATATACTACTTGTCCATCTAAAGATAATGTATGAATAGCCGATGGCTCCCTTACCTCCGTCTTTGGAATAGGTTTTGTTGTTTGTACTACTAATAGCACTTTATCCCCTATCCTCTATATCCCTAAATTTCCAGTTAACCCTTATCTGTTAGTACTATCACTAAAGCTTTAAATTGTAAACTTAAATTCTTTCCCGATCATTGTGTCTTTCTAGACTTCCAGACAAGGAAGACGGTTGGCAGTGGTAGATTGTGTGATGGCTTATATCTTTTGGATTGATCGTCCAGTATGTCTCAAGCCTAATTGTAGAGAATAAATATGTTAATCGGGAGATAATTTAGTGGCATCGGTTAGGACATCCATCATTTATTGTTCTTGCCGATATGTTTCCTATTTTGTCTTCAAGAACTAAGTTGGATCCTTTAATTTGTGATGCATGTGAGTTTGCAAAGCATATAAGAAACAATTATCCTTTACGTAATAATAGTACTATTGCTTTTGAGATTATTCATTCTGATGTTTGGGGCCCTACTCGCCTTACTTATTTAGCTGGTAATCGTTGATTTGTTACATTTATTGATTTCTACACTCGGATGACATGGGTTTTTATTGAAGTCCAATAGTGATATTTTCTCATCTTTTCATTCTTTTCATAAATTGATTACTACTCAATTTTGCGAACTGATAATGGAATCGAGTATAACTTTAATGATTATTTAGAATCATATGGGATTCTACATCAAACCAGACAAGTGCTCAGAATGGTGTTGTCGAAAGGAAAAATCGACATCTTTTGGAGGTTGCTAGATCACTTATGTTCACCATGAACCTCCCAAAGCCTTATTGGGGGATGAGATTTTGGTTGCTGCTCATTTCATTAATCAGATATCTCTTCGAGTTCTTGATTTTTAAAGTCTCATAGAAATCTTACAAGGCAAGACAGATTACTCGATTTCACCGAAGATCTTTGGTTGTGTTTGCTTTGTCCATCTTCGACATGAAAGCAAACTCGATCCTCGAGCAGTCATATGTGTTTTCATTGGATACTCTCCCACACAGAAGAGTTACAAATATTATCATCCGCCATCTAGAAAGTATTTATGTATGGATGTAACATTTCGTGAGGATGTAACAAAGATTACTCTCCTTATAATTTATGTTGATGACATAATTAAGACAGGAGATGACAAGGAAGAAATGGCCCAGCTAAAGAAACAATTGGCTCAGGAATTCGAAATCAATGACTTGGAAAAGTTCCAATATTTTCTCGGAATAGAAGTGGCCAGATCGAAAGAGGGAATCTTTATTTCCCAAAGAAAGTATGTATTAGATCTTTTGACAGAGACAGGCATGTTGGATTGCAAACCAATAGAATCACCTATCGAGAGAGTAATCACAAGTTACAAGCAAGGATAGGTGAAATGGTGGATAAAGAGAGATATCAAAAACTCGTTGGATGATTGATTTATCTCGCTCATACTCGACCTAATATAGCCTATGCAGTTAGTTTAGTAAGCCAGTTTATGCATGATCCTCGCGAAGCCCATATTGCAAATTTTGTGCTATTTGAAGTCTACACCAGGCAAAGGTATTCTCTTCTCCAAAAATAGTCATCTCAATATAGAAGTATTTATAGATGCAGATTGGCCTGGCTCTCTTGATGACAGAAGGTCAACAACAGGTTATTGTACTCTTGTGGGGGGAAACTTAGTCACTTGGAGGAGTAAGAAACAAAGTGTTATTACTCGATCAAGTGCAGAGGCTGAATATAGGGCCATGAATCAAAGTGTTTGTGAGCTTTTATGGCTGCAAAAGGTATTGGAATAGCTAAAGTTGTTGAATGAAAATGGATCAACCTTATACTGTGATAACAAAGCAGCCATCAACATAGCTCAAAACCCAATGTAACATGATAGGACCAAGCACATCGAAATAGATAGTCATTTTATCAAGGAAAAAGTAGCCAGTAGTGTCTTAAGCTACGTTATCTAGCATCCAAAAGTCAGTTGGCTGATGTTTTTACTAAAGAGCTCAACTGTAAGACTTATCATAATCTTCTTTGCAATGTGGGCATGCGAGACATCTATGCACCACCAACCTTAGGGGGAGTGTTTAGAATCTTTGATTTATTTGACAGCATTGAATAGCTAATCTTTAGGGATTATAGCTGATTTTTAGAGATTCTAATTAGAGATATTCTTTCCTTACATGATTCAGTGCTTCATGTATATATCTATAAATATTTCTGCGAAATAATAGTTCTGAGTGAGTTTTTCCTCAATATATTAGAATATTCATTTCTAATTTCATCATATTCCAACCCTGCATTAAAACAATCTGTACGAAGAAAAGAAGACCAGGAATCATACATTAAAAAGTCCAGATACAATAGTGAGCAAGACAACTGTAATAGAACTAGACAAGAAGCAAGCAATAAATTCTCTTTGGGGACAGTGCTTGTGACAAGTGTAAATCAAGAGAAAGGAAAACCCCTAAAAGTAATCAAATGCAGAAGGTCAGTAGGAAGCTTACAGCATGTCTTGCAGTTGTTGACGGTACTGAGGATTTTGTAGCATCCCTAATAGAAAAATATGCACGACAGTAAGAAAATTGGAATATATAAAATGATATCCATAAAATTGCAGCAGAGTTTATTCATCAAAAGAACAAAGAAATTTGCAAACAAATAGTTCTACTAAATTGCCTGGGAAACGAAACAAGTTTTTGCAGGATACAGAACTTAAAAATGAAATTAATTAAAACTGAAACTTCATAGAACAAGTAAAGGCATTAACTCCTTAACCAGAAAAAAGATATGTCACCTATGATTTTAACATATGATATATTTTACAGAGACCATAAAAACCTACCTTCCCTACTCCTTGCTAACCATCGCCCTCAGCCAAAAAGAAAGAACAGAAAAACAGAGGAGAGCAGTGTTATCAAAAGTGTGGACTTACATTTAAAAGTCTCAGGGTTCCTCATTTCCTCAGGTAAATACCTGTATGGATAAATAAAAGATTAAATTTCCTTTCACTAGATAAAACAAAGAATGCAATGAAAGGTTAATTCAGTTTATTGACAAATATCTACTAAAGAAAGATCCCATCCAAGCACTCCCCTCCCTTTTCTCTCTTCTAAGTTCTAACAACCTAACCATAACCAGACAGCTTCTACCACAACTGACCTCTAATTTCAATTTGACAAATGACTTCCAGATGTGAAAATCTGGAGAAGGCTTTATAATATAATTTACACCTTCAAAGTTTTTTGAGGGATTTTTTTAGCCAACTTAACTATTACCATGCCTTATCCTGGTGAACGTTCATGTAATATATGGAAGTCTACTATCTTTGCCTTCAATGTAACTTGCAAGGATCTCATTTTCCAAAAGCACTAATAGGAGATAGCTGATGTTAGCTCTCAATCACTGACTTCATAAGCAAGGTTCACAAAAAAGATGAGGAGAAATGACTAACGGTAGATCTGATGCCAGCTTTCAATCACTAACATCTTGGGCAAGGTCCACAAGATTTAGGAGAAATGACAATGGTCGCATTGATGAAAAAAGGTTTTTGCTTAAGCTCTGAATGTTAGAATGTTGCTGGAAAAAGAAAAGAAAAGAAGAGGCAACAAAGAAGATAACTCAGTTTTAACCAGCAACATCCACAGTTCAGAACACTAGGGTAAATAGGCATTAAAATCATTAAGGGGCGTAAAGGGTGTAGGGACAAAAGAGCAGGACTCGTTAACTAGTATGTTGATAAAAGCAGCAATATCATGTTTATTCATCAAAAACATTGAGATGCCTAAAACATATTGTACAAGGAAAGATGTAAGAAAATAATTTGACAGGCCTTGTGTTAGGTAACTATTCCAAAGAATAAGTATTATATAATGCACATTTCAGGCAGGAGCACAAATTTCCACCACCCCTCAGGGCACACTAAGATGAAATCAATTTAAAAAAACTTCAGGAAAAGAATATTCAAGGAAAAGAAGCTTATATTACGGATAAACCATCTTCTGCACTGTTGGATCTTCCAGCATTTTCTCTAAAGCATCCACAGATAAGGTAGGACCTGCTCCTCCTGCAAATGAAATATAATGTTTGCTTAAGTATTTCTCATAGAGCATGAAAGAAACTAGAAAGCATGTAAAAAATATGCATGTGCATAATTAAAGTCAATAATGAATACAACTAAACTAGAGACAAAGAGGCCCCATATATATAATCTTGAACAGTATAGCAAGCAAATGGTACATGATAAGAAGGCAACAGAAATGCCTCTGTGCCAATGAGGTAATAAACCAAATATTTAACCACCATTTAGCTATGCCAATGAACGCATCAACAAAATGCAGTTTTAAGGAGATGACTATTTTAAAAGATAACATTAATTACTAAGAAAACTGTTGCATATCAACACATGACCAATCCAGTGACTTTAAGCGCTTGCTCCTATATTCCTACACTGCCTACTAATGTTTCTTTTTTTTAATATACAAACAAGTCAAACAATGATATCCAAAATTGTTGTCTTAGGTAAGAATTATTGATCTCTAATACGTTAAAGAATATATATTTTTTTATGTTCAAATACTTACCTCCCATTGTCCCAACAAAAATTTAAACAAAGAAGATTACAAGGTTTAGGAATGTTGCACTTGACACAAAACTCTCCATGTATGTTTTTATCGTTTTGTTCAGACAGATATTACAGCCAAATACAACCCAAAATGTCCTATGCTTCCATTCCAATAATCATAAACTCCACAACTAGCTTTTTACATACCGCTTGCCTGGAAACCCCCAAAAGCACCGGCATCCTGCTTGGATGCAGCTCCATTGTCAGAAAGCTTCATATAATATTCAAAAGAATTAATTTCCCAAATAGATACTTCAGACTCCTAAAGATATATCCATGCTAGCACAGCTTCTTAAAAAGAAAAAAAAAAATTTAAAACCTTACATCCTTGGAAGACTGAACCCCATTTGGTGAACTTAGCTCAGCTGCATCTTCAAAAGCACTCTTGTGCATAGTTTCTTTGGGAGAAACATCCACAAAAGCTGCAAAAAGAAATCTGCATAAATTTTAGAGAAACAATTTCCAGAACAACACAATGAACCCAATCGTTAACTAAATCTAAAACCATCATTTAAGACGCTAGAAAATTAAGTTGATACTAGAGATCAGTTTATACTATCACCTAAAATGTAAAGCCCTTATTCTAGGGGAAGGACAAAAATCTGTTAGTCTTGCTAAAGTCTCACATACAAGAATTGCCCATGTAATGTTCCTTTTTACCTCAGAAAAGGAAGAGTTGCACATTATACAACATCTTATGGGTAATAAAAAATGTTCCATATTACCATATTTCTTTGGCTCGGCTGTTTCTGTTTCATTTTTCACGCTTTTCACTTCCGTTGCTGGATCAGTAACAGAGGCTGCTTCAACTTGTCTTACAGGTGCATCAACTGTATCAGTGCGTTGAAAAGGAGAACGGGGTATGTCAGGACCTGCTGAAGGAGGTGCTGGAAATGGAAATGGGGAACCCGAGGGAAAAACAGTATTGCCAAATTGATTATTTTGTGTATTCATCTGGCCCATCATGGCTTTGAAAGCTTGTTGCATCGCATACTTCTGAATAATGTAAAGGTAAACATCATGAAGCAATGAAATAGCAGAGTTACATTAAAAAGTTTTGCCATTTGTACCATCTTAAGCTCATAAAGAAAGTTAAGCATACCCAAAAACAGGGACCATAATTTAGATACATTATGACACAGCTCAGCTACAAAACAGAAGCCCATGAAAGACAGTATAGTTACATATCTAACAAGCCATGATAGGGCTTTGGTCCTCTTTATGACACAAGGAACTGAATGTAGCAAAATATTCAGTATCATACCATTATTTTCAACATTTGTAAATTAAATTGACCTACTTTTTCTCGGTGCCATAATACAGGGGACATAAATCATGTCTCTGTAATCAGTATGTCAAGGCAACTTTGCGCCACTAAGTCAGCTTCTCAACACCATTCAACTAAGATCGGAAAATAAATAAAGAGGCACAACTTACTGACTGACTAGCAATTTTATATCCCAGATAACTAATTTCCATTAAAAACTTTGTTATCAGCTCTGAAACCCCCAGAAATTGGGCCCAACCAGGTGGGGGTTCATCTTCCTCTAGGATGGATGAAGAAAAATATTTTGAATATATCAAACCACAATTTTGAAGGTCAACTCAAGGCTGCCTAGGAAAATATTGTATTCCCCAGTTTTGCTTTGAACTACCACTATCTATGATAACCTGGATTTTGGAATTCCAAATAATATATAACAATTAGAATCAAGTACATGGCCAAACAAATTTGTTCAAATTAGTTCAGCTGTGTTAGTGTATGAAGTCAGTTCAGTTAGTCAACTGTAGCAGTTATAGTGGTTATATCTGGTGTGCTTGTTGTAAACAATATTAGACATGTGATAAATGTGCTAGCAGTTAGCTTACGCAGTTATTAGTTGAAGAGCAGTTTTATTGATGCATATAAATTCAGTAAAGTAGTTGTGTTGATGTATGGTTGAATGATTACAAAGATATATATCTTTTCACTCTAAGTTTCTTGTTTACTCTTCTAGTTTTTTTCATCAGTTTCTTCAAGAATCCGTCAAGCTGGATGATTTACTATAATAATGTTAAGTCTTCTAGACCAAAACATACAGACTCTGACAACAGCTAAACCTAAACCCTCCAAAAAAATGTTTTGACTGATAAAAGAAAGCACCTTTAGGTAGTATATGGGAAACTTGAAAAACTAATGGAAGACATCAACTCCCTATCTTCAAATGGCACCAAAAGCATAATTAAGACCTCCAATTACTAGAAAACATCCAAAGCATTCACATTAAATGTAATTTTACCCGTCACCATTTTAATTGCTTTATTTAAGTATTCTACTTCCAAAACTCAAACAAAGATTCTATCGTAAAGATTACAGGCAAGAGCAATACAACTATACCTCATATAAGAGAAACCCTCACCTTTAAGCTTGAAGCTACCTGTCATTTCATACGGTCTCATCAAAATATGTACCAAAAAGAAACCATTGCCATTATCAATACAATAATACTAAAAATATCACCCGAGAAAAAGCATCCACTTGCTCACCCATGTAAAAAGTGCTGAGAGCCCAATGCCTACTCCAATCCAAAAGAGTGGTGATCCTCTGGAAAACATAAAGACACAAATGACTGAGCAAAGAAAAGAATGTTCATAAAACGCAAAAGATAATGTCTGCCAAGTAATTACTTCTTTTTCCCCCTGTAATAGCTTTGTTCCTCCAAAGTTGCTATAAAGCAAAGTAAATAATAAAAAGAAAAGAAAATCACGATTACGTAAAAAAAAATGGAGCAAAATGCTAAATTTTTCATAGCAATTCAAACGAATTTGCCCCCTAAGGCTCTGTCTGGTGGTTTTTCCTACCTGAAAATTTACTAAATAAAAGAATAATAAAAAGAAAACAAA
>CM025141.1:23458391-23480192 GCA_013467495.1 Gossypium gossypioides
TCTTTTACGAATGAGTCTATTTTCTTTAATTAACTAATCAAACATTAAAATTTTCAAACCAGATTTTAATAAGACACTAATGACTTTGATAATATTAAATAATTAATATTTACAGTTTGATACATTAAAATTGTGGTCCCGAAATCACTATTTTTGATACTACTAAAAAATAGGTTGTTACAGGCCTTATCTCAGGGGTTTAAGTGAACTTGTAGAACCATATTCGAATAGTGAAACTATATACAGAAACTAAGGTCATAGGAAATTATTATGAATTTTCTAAGTGTATGTATTACTGATGAATAGGCCTAGGTGAATAAATTGTTTTGAATTTAAATTTAATTATGGATGTATGGTAAATTTTAATGCGTTCTTGTGGCATCCGGTACCAAGCCCAACAATTGAGTTGGGTATGGGGTGTTACAGGTTCATCATTGGGCAATCTGAGAACAACATGTGCAAGTTATATCATTTGAGACTGGGAGGGTCATATTAGATTTGGTGCCCTAAGTGTAATATATTCGTTTAAGTACACTTGTAATTTTTTTCGAACAGATTGGTTAATAAAATTATTTATGAATTACATTAATACTTTTTATATTGTCTTCACATGGTTTTTGCACATAGAGCAAAATGGAAGCAAATGTTGTTCACTGGTTGTCTAATGTTTAACTAATACTAAGCAGTATTACGTGGTCAGATTGTAATATAGAAAGACATCTTGTATTAGTAGACAAACCTAAACATGTCCTTAGTCTAATCGAAGATGATAAAATCGATTGAAAGACTAACATTGTCACATCCGAAAAATGGGTTAGAAGAAAATTGGGTTAATGAAATCAGGAGTGGCAATGTTCTGATTTTTAGTTTTGATTGTGAAAATTAGGAAAAGTGAAATGATCTAGTTCAGTGGTTAAGTATTGTGCTTGTGTTTGAAAGGTCCTATGTTCAAATCCTATCTCTTGGAATTTTGTTTGTTTAGCCCAATTCTTATCCCTAGTCTTCTAGCTTAAATCTTATTTCTGAGTAAGTTATGACAGAATGAGTTTGTTGGTTTAGTGGTAAGGTGTTAGCTTACCCTAGGTCTTATGTGCGATTCCCATGTTGCGCGTGAGTGTAAAATTTTTATCGTAGCACTTGTTAGTTGTTGGGTTAAAGTTATTTTTCTAAAAAAAACACTAGTGGATAAATCTCTATTTATTTTTATTGTTATTTTTAATTTTGTTCCTAGAATTCCTATTTTCACTCCATCATTAACTGTCCACTTTTCCCCATTCCAACACGTTAATTTTGGTTTTGTTCTTCCTGTTCTTCTTTTCTTATTTCTTTGTTTTCTTTTGTTCTTTTTAGTTCTCTTGAGATTTTTGCTCACGTTCTTTGTTGGCTATTGTTTCTTTACTGTCGTTCCATTTGTTCCCTGTATTTGTGTGCGAGTTTTGTCTTTCGATTATGGTTCAAAGCGGGGTGTAAGTTTGTTTAATATATTTTCCATTATTTTGGATTGAATTTATTTTTCGTGATAAGATAGGAGTGGTTAGTATTTAGTCTTCTTGTTACATAGTGTTAAACGTTTTCGTGATTTTGTTTAGGCGAAGGGAGTGAGAATTAGGTTCCATCAGCAGAGTGATTTCTGTTTTGGTCGTTGTTTTCGAGTGGTATGTAATCAAACTTCAATTAGGGACTGAAATTTTTTTAAAGGAATGTGATGTTGGATAGTATTTTTTTAGTTAAGCTAGTTAATTGGATGAATGATTATAGGATTCGAGAGTTCTCAGTTGTATGGCTAACCAGAAGTACTATCAAGTGTGTGAAACTAACCCAAATTATTGCTTGAAATACAACAAAAATGCAAAACATGGTCTATTTTTAAAACTGCTCAGCGCCACACGGTCTTGTGCTAGGCCGTGTGGTAGATCGTGTGGGTAGGCCTTGTGGGGCACATGACCATGTGTGATTTTGTAGCCCGTGTGGGTAGGCCGTATGGGATTTTGTAGCCCATTTGGGTAGGCTGTGTAGGGCACACAGCCGTGTGAAATCTTGCAGTCTGTGTGGGTAGGCCGTATGGACCACACGAGCTAGTTTTTTTGGGTCGTGTAGGATACACGGCCGTGTGGGCAGGACCAATTTTGTGGCCCGATTAGGGGCTGATTAAAGGACTCGAAAATTGGGTCCATGGACATTATGTAGGCCCAAAAAAGCATAAGTTTCAGTAAACAAACATGGGTAAGTGTAAGAGGTATGTTAAATAAGTTCCGATTAGTATAATAATGCATTATGATTTTCTATATATAGGTACGTGACTTGGGCATGATTATTTTTTAAATCAAGTACGTTACGCATATTCTATTATATGTTCTGATAAGCTATCTGATTTGACTATACAATATGATATGCTATGATCTGTATATGTTTAGTGTAAGTTACGCTTCATATAATATCTATTTTTGCATGTGTGCATACAACCTATGTGAAATGTATGTATGTTAATGTGACTTTGCATATGCATTAGGGTGGGTTCTAATGTGATGGAGGAAATGTTATGCAACACCCCTAGCCCGTCCTGTCGCTGCATTACCGGAAGTTAACAACATATAACAACATTTATTCAACATATACAAAACATAGTAATAATATTCAAACTCAAGCATATAGTCCCTTATACGAGCCCTCGAGGCCCTAAAAACACATTAGAAGCGAGTCGTGACTAAATCAAAAACATATGGGATTTTATGGAAAAAGATGCAAATTTTGAAAACTGTAGGGTTCACACGGCTGAAACAGACATCTATGTTTCAGGCCATGTGGGCATTCGAAGTAGGGTTACACGGTTGTGTCCTAGCCCGTGTAACTCTTAGACTTGGGTCATATGGCCAAGCCACACGCCCGTGTGCCCCGTGTACCCTTTGAAATGGCCTCACATGCCTGTATGCTCGGCCGTGTGCTAGGCCATGTAACAACCTGAATTGCAACCCTTTGTAAGCTATAGGGGACACATAGTCGTGTCGCCTAGCTGTGTGTCACACACGGCTGAGACACACGCCCATGTCTCTGGCCGTGTGGACGAAAAATAGGCCATTTACAAGCCATTTTTCTCACCTAAAGTCTAGCCACTTACACAAACCAAAAGTACCTATTTTCATGCATTCAAATGGAACCTAAATTGTGTATATAGAAGCTAGAACATAATATTAACTAACCATTCAACCAATATGCAAAAATGACACCTCAATCTCAAATTAAACACCTACTAAATTCATCCATAATTCAATCAACCAATTGAACAACTTAAAATACTACATTTACCATAATGTTCACATAACAATCTCATGCACAACAAATACCATTATGACCATTTCCACATCTAGCATCTACTTTAATAAATTTACCAAATGCAAAACACATTCAAGGTTACCAACTAGCCATTAACAACTTTATGTACTATCTCATTCCATACCAACCACCATTTCATAGCATGCCATTATAATCACCATTTCACTACCATCATTTTAGTACCTAGATACCAAAATAAAAACCATTTAGAGTACCATATATACGTGATATCATATCTACTACTTCATCACCCAAAATAGCATATTTACAAGCCACACATAAAGGCTAAATTCATCAAACAAATACACCTATACATGCCATTATAACCATAACTCAAAATCATCAAAATCTATTGATATAGTCAATGGATAGTGTGATAGATCTCTGACAAGATTCCAACCCGAACGAGCTGCTGATTATCTAAAAACATCATGAAAATAACACAAAGTAAGCATTTAATGCTTAGTATGTTTGTAAATCATAAAAAATGCTTATCGTTTCAATATATAAGCTTAAAAGTAACTAATGAACTAATCCAACATAGCTTGGCACAAGCCTGAGCACCAACAACAACTTACATTAGTGATTAACACATAACTTAGCCAAATTCATCACATAACAATAAGTTTTCATGTACTTACATACAAGCATTCATACTATTATGAACATAGCTAGTAAACTTTAATCACCAACATCTCATACCTTTTCCATGTTTTCATGGCATTACAATTCAAAGCATCTATCGTTCCTTTCCTTTTGTATACCCATTGAACCACTAGAATAATATTGGATACGCGAGAATCTCACAGACTGTGTGCTAACATATGGTCGAAACCGTTTCTTTCTCTTTTCTCATGTGAATGCTCTCTCTCGAGCCATAAGTGGGTCTACTCACACAAGCTGTCGGTCAGAATGTAGCTACATAGTGCTGCTCACACAAGCTGTCAAGTAACTGTAGCACATGCTGGAAACTCAGTCACCGGTAGGATGTTCAGTACCAGCACCTGAAACATGGTAACCCTAATGACATGTCATTTGTATCCTATATATTCCTAAGGTTCAAACAGGATCCGAAAGTCATCAAAACTTCGTTGGATATTTCTGTAGAGTCGTAATATCATAATACAACATAATAGCATTTAATTCAAGTGTATTAAAACCTTAATTAAATGTACGAACTTACCTTAATCACAAACGAAGAAATACGATCGGCTAATCCAACATTTTTTCCTTTCTCCGATCTAAATCCGTACGATGCTTTTCTTGATCTAAATAATCAAATTCAACTCATTCAAACACCATTCTATTCAATTAGATCCAAAAATCATATTTTGGAAAAATTACATTTTTGCCCCTATAATTTTGAATTCATCACAATTTAGTCCTTAAGCTTATAAAATGAAATTCATGCCATTTAATGCCAACCCACTATAGCCTAATTTTACTTAAGTCCCTAGCAAGCCCTATATTTCATTTTTTTCATAATTTTACCATGAATATTTTTCTATTTTTCTATTTAATCCTTAATTGACAAATTCATAAAAAAATCTCTTAACTCAAGTTGTGTATCTAAGAACAACCATTAATTTTCTTCCATCAAACATCATAAAAAACAAATATACATTCATGGTGAAACCCTAAACATTTAATAGCTTTGCAAATTAGTCCCCAGGCTAGCTAGATTAAGCTACAATGACTCTAAAAACATAAAAATCATTAAAAACGGAACAAAAACTTACATGCACAAGGAGAAAGATGGCCAAATGTTTGAGCTTGGCTATGGCTTCCTTAAGCCCTATTTTTGGTTGATGAAGAAGAAGAAAGATGATATCTTTCTTTTACTTTATTTTAATTTAAGTTGTTTTACTAAATTACATTTTTAACCTTATTAATTAACATCCAAATTACTTAATTTAATGCCCATATTTGTCCATTAAAAAAATGGTCTAATTACCATTTAAGGCCATTCATTTTCCAATTTCATAGTAATTTGACACATTTTACTAATAGAACTCAAATTTTGCATCTTATGCAATTTAGTCCTTTTTATCAGATTAAGCATGCAAACGATAAAATTTCTTAACAAAATTTTTATGCAATGCTAATAACATGATGTAGACATTAAAATATTAATAAAATAATTATTTCAATGTTAGATTTGTTGTCCCAAAATCATTGTTCTGATTTAACTGAAAATAGACTTTTAAATGTTATATGGCAGTTTTACTGCAATTATGGCGATTAGACCACAAATATTCATTTGGTAGCTCAACTACATATTTAAGAGTGGCACACCGCCACATATTGGTGTGATTGGTTGCACAGAGATGGTGTGTAGCGGATGGAGTTAGGATTTGTTCTGATTTGATATGACATTTTGATTTGATATGTATATGCTTCTGAAAATATAACATTTTGATATGATATATGTCTCTAGATATTTGAAATTTTGATATGTTATTTGCATACGTGAACGCTATAATTAAAACTTTGTTATGATAGTTACAAATTATGCATGTTATGGTAAGGAAAGTACTGTATATGGGTTAAGTTACACACTGATCTTTTAGCTCACTCGTTTGTTTAATATGTTTCAGGTTAACTTCTGACTTAGAACCAGACGGCGTGTGGGAGCTCGAATTGGTTACCAGTTAAAATATATGTGGGTTTATGTTTTAATTATTCTTGGACTGTAATCTATTTTTGGGTCTGTTTTTGGTTCTTAGTTTTATCGTTGACATTTAATATTTTTGAGCATAAAATTGCAAATCACACAAATTAACAAGTTAGGTTTTGATTTTCAAAACTAAAACAAGCTAAGGATTTCCGCTACAAATTGAAATGGGTTTTATGAAAATTTGTAACGAATGATTCAAAATATGCCCATTTGGTGAGCTGTACATTTCACTTATCGAGATTGCGATTTTCAAATAACTTAAACTTTGTTAAATTTTTCGTGGCAAGCTTAGGTAGTCATTTAAGTAATTTCTAAAAATAAAATGTTTCTGTTTTGGGAAATGACTGTTTTAATTCTGGAAATGGTTTACAAATGTCAGTACTTTCAAAATATGCACTGAGTTTAATTTAAACCAAAGCCATGAATGAGTTGATGTAATTCCTTAGTAACCAATCATAACTTTTAAGCTGGGTTTGGGGTATTATAAATATGCCATCTATCAACTCCAATTGGGGAGATGCTTTGTCTTGGGAATTAGAAAGGATGACTCCTAGAAGATAGAGACATAAATATGATTGACTGGATTGACAAAACATTGGACTGGACCGAAGTAGAATAGACTTCAATTTTTTATGGATCTATTTGCTTTTGATGTTCATAGTGTGACATACCTAAATCCTAAGTGGATGATGGAAAATGTATGCGTGAGTCGTACACTTTGATGTAAGTAAAAGCCTAAGTTCGAATAGATAAGGAGCCGAAAGGTGGTGTGTTAGGTGTACGACTTCTGTAGTATGTAGCGTCATTCACAACAGTGGAATTCATAGCCCGAGTCATGGGTAAATGATATCCTCTCATAGACATTACATGGTTGATGAAAAGTAAACGTGGCCACGGGTCGTTCGTTTTTGTGATGGATGACTGGATCACTATTTGATAGTGATTGAATTTACATGAAGGAAGATGTAATGGTTACCATGAGATGAAATATGATCATATTGGGAGAACGGATATTATCCCAAAGAAATCAAGGATATACTGTGAGGGTCACACACTTATGACAAGGTCATTGGACGAGCATTGGTATGTCGTTAGGGAGAGCTCAGTCACGATACTATAGTGAAATGATTTCGTGACTAAATGAGTTTACAATTAATAGGAAAAAACATGAACTTAATTATAAATCATTTGATCCCTCATTACATATGTCCAATCGGTCCCTCTGCTAGCTTGTTGATACTAGAATGAATTGCGTGTTTGAATTGAAATGACCAAAACGAATAAAAATAGAGAAATGAAAAACATTCATGAATGATTATGGTTTTCTCCAAAATGGAGAAATCAAATCATTTGGAAATGAATGTGTTTTTCTCGAATTGGAGATGGAAATGAAAATGAAAATGAAAATGAGAATGAGAAATGATTCATTTTTGCAACTGTACATGGATTACTCAGAAATGATCGGAAGAATGAGTTTATATTTTTGAGTAGTTTTAAAACTCGAAAAATGAAAATAAATCATTTGATGATAGCGAACAAGTTGAGTCGTAAAATAATACACATATTTTCTCAAAATTTTACTAGGGGTAAAATCTTCATAATTTTACTAAGGGTAAAATTGAGATGAGAAAATTATTTAATTAGAAAATTAATATTATTTTTAGAAAATAGAAAAATATGTATTGGGCTAGATTAAATTATAAAGTGTTGCGTTAAAAGTCCAGAAAACACATATAATTGGGCCTAATACAATGAGAGGCTCGAATCCCTATCATAATACAATTGAGGGGAAGCACACCCTATTAGCACACCCTCTAGGAAGTTATTTTTCTATTTAAAATAAACCTCTACAATTCAACAAGGGTTCTACTTTCTTTCCCTATAAATAGATGATGCCGGTAGAGCTATTTACATAACTTGAAGATATTTTTACTCTATCGAAAAATACAGAGAATTTATTCTCAACTATTATATATTTTTCCGGAATAAAAATTTTGTCAATTTCTATTTGGAAGAGAGAAATTTTGTTTTCACCCCAAAAGTAAAGAAAACGTTTTCTAGTTTTGTGTTTTGTTTCGATTGGTTCAAGCCCACACTCGATGCAGTTCGTGGTATGAGAATAGCAGAGAAGATTGTTTGGTGAAAGGCCAAAAAACTTTAAGGATCCGCTTATCCAAAAACACAGGTACGATTTCGGTCTAAAATTTATTGCTATAAATATCACAAACTGAGTTGATTTTCAAAATTTTAATTATCCGTTGTGCTAGACAACCGTTTTTAGATCAATTTTTTTCCAACAGGTCACTGATTTAGAGGAATGGTGAGGCATATCCTGAGGGCCAATAGTATAAAAAGCTGAACTATGGGATATTTGAGAAGGTATCAACCTCGCTAAATTACTTAGAATTAACTGTTTGGAAATTGAACTTCATGTTGCCGTTGTTATTAGTTTTATTAATAATGATAGGATTTATAACCAAATGCTCATTACTTTGATTCGAAATTGCAAGATGCTCCTTAATGGTTTCCAAAGTGCAACTTTGAAGCACATCTGTAGAGAAGGAAATCGGTGTGCAGATATTTTGGCTACATTGGGCAATAGCTCATGGAAACTCAGATTATCAAAGTGTTCGATTTTGGTTTTGTTGTTAACTGCTATGAACCCCCTTGTGTATTAAGGATAATTTGTTTTCGGATGCTGTAGGGAGAAGCTACTCCCGTACTATTGGCTTTTAATCTATTTATTTGCTCCCTCTGATAAGAAAAGAGGAAGCAACCTTCACAACAAACATGGGCCTAAATAACCATATAATAATTACATTAAAGTAATAAAATAATAATGGAATATATAAATAGCTAATTGATTGTATGTTGTACAATCAATAAAAGAAAAGTTAATAATTGAATAAAATAATAGTGAAATAGAAACCATTATAGTAATAATTGTTGAGTATGATTCCTATTTCAGTTAAATTTGAGAAATAATTTTTTAGTTAAACTCTATTTATTTATTTCAATTAAATTCTAATTAGTCTAGATTATTTTTTTATTATTTGACCTATGAATTTATCATATAAATAGGCTCTTTTACAACATTAGAAAATACATCCATTAGATATTAAAACTTATAACACTTTTAGAGAATTTTGTGTTTACGTTTTGAGGGTTAGTTGATATCATCAGTCAAGTCACATTAATTCAATTAAAATATCACATTCCCAAAAAATAGGTTAGTAGAATAGGGTTAGTAGATCAAATATTCAGTTAAGATTTCGAAATTAGGATCGTAGTGATTAATTAAGCAAAATATTATAAAATAATAATCGAGATTAAAAATTTAGATTGGGAAATTTAAAATTAGGTGTTCGGGAATTAATTTTCTTAAAACAGATTTTCAAAACGAAACCGAATTTGAAAATAATTAAGGAAATGAGTTTTAATTAAAAATTAGGATTGATTTGAAAAAGGGTGAAAACTGAAAGTGGCCAAAAGGGCAATTGCCCAATTTTGAAAAATTGGTTTGCCTATTTAAACTACCCACATCAGTTTCCTCTATTTATCTTTCCATTTGAAAAAAAATTCTCAAACAAAAAATTTGAGATTTTCTCTCAAATTAACTCATCTCTACTGATTTTCCAGCCTTCCAAACACCAATTTTTCCTTCAATTTTAAAGAAAGTTCTTCCTTTCTTCATCATTTTAGTCTTTCATTGAATTAGATCTACAACTCATTGTTCTTCTCAAATTGAGGTAACATTTTGATTCTTATTGATAATTCTAAGCTTGTTGTTTTTATAATTTGAGATTCGATAAATTATTACGAGACTTCAATAGATCTAAAGCTTCTAAATCAAATTTTGAATAAAAAATGGTGAAATCCAAAATATTAAGTTAACTTGTTTTTTAAAATTGATTTTCAACTTATTTTGAACTAATTTTAAGGTTTATGAACTCAATTTAATAGATCATTAACGAATTTTTATGAATTGAGAGTTTTCCCTATTTTAATGTTCATGTAAGCTTAATTTTCCAAAAAGTTAGATCCAAGAAATTTGATGAAATTGGTGGCTTAGATCTATTATAATATGATATTTAGGATGTTTAAAAATTTGTTTGGGGGATTAGGAACAAAAATTAAGCAAGGAAATCTCTTATTTCAGTAAAACTAGCAAGATTTCGGTATTGATAAAGAAGAGCTTAGATCTACGTTTTTAATGTGACTTGAATGTATTTGTGGCTGTTCATAATGTGTTTACATTGCGTGTAATATGTATGCAAAGTGTCGGATTCATCAAGAGCCTCTACAAGCAAGACGAAAGGGAAAGAAAAGCTTGTTTGAGCTTTCGATGTACGAGTGGAATCAACTAGGTGAGTGATCAAAATTGCTGCTTTTAGACACGATTACTTAAGTTAAATGGGAGCTTAGGTTGGCCTAACCACCTAATATAAGTTTCAAGTGTAAGTTTTCCTACTCCATCTATTTAATATTACATGTGATGCTTGTATATTGTGATATGTGATAGATGTGAGATATTTAAGCATGTGATATGTGTGTTTGAAAGTAAATGTTAAGTGGCTTGCTAGTTTTATGCACACCTAAGTGATTTAAATTGAATGTGGCTCTTTGAGAAATTGAGATAGCACTTTTGAGTGCATTAAAAGTGATTGTGAAAGTGATGTGTATAAGTGTTTTTGGCAAGTGAAAGTTTGCGTAAAACAGTAAGTAAATGTGTGTATGAATGAAAATGTTGGCATTGTGATATCTTGGAATGATTGGATATCATTGGCATGCCATAGGATGTAACACCCTATACTCGACCCAATTGCCAGGTCCGGGTACCCGGTATTACATTTAACCCGAGTCACAATTAACTCGAGTTATATAATTCATTTTTTGAACTTGCTTTATTAATAAACTTAGAGAACGACGAATTGTTAACCAATGTTCACCATACAAATTTATTCTGAGACTCCAATTAACTACACTTTTCAAAAATTGACTTCAAATAAAAATCACTAATAAACAAGTACTAAAGTTTTACAATCACTTAGTCATGCTTGGTTCATATTTTTACACCTAATATACAATTTTAGAATTAACTTAGACAATACACTTAACCAAGTCCCCGAGGTATAGCCTCTAAGGGTGCCCCTCTATATACACGATATAGGTATGACACCTTTCACGTAAGCCTTGCGAATTCTGGCTTGGTCCCTCCATATAACCCTTGAGTCATCCTTTAACCCTACACATAAGGCAGTACAATCGTAAGTTTAGATGAACTTAGTGAGATTTTGTATGACATTAATCATAAAAGAATCTAATTTTTTGGATAAATAAGGATAAAAGTACAGAATTAAAATTCACTGGTTCACTTAGAAGATTCTACAGTTTGAATAGCATGGTCGACACCCATGCATTCTCTAAACTTATCGTTGGCGGACATGCCAGTTGACCTAATTGTCGGTGTACTTTTTCAAGCAACCTTTTTCTGTGGCTTAACCTTGACTGGCTTCATCTCAGGCTTCTTGTAACACCCCTATCCCATATCCGTCACCGGATTAGGGTTAGAGCATTACTATAAAAACAGAACATTTAAACATAAATTCATTCATTATCATAAACATATCATAAGTCAATTATACATACACATTTGATCCCTATATCGAGCCCTCGATGCCTTAAAAATACCTTAGAAACGATTCAGGACTAAATTGAAAACATTAGGAAAATTTGAGAAAAAATTGTAATAAATTTCAAAATAGGAGTCACACGACTGTGTGACTCACACGGCTGAGACACAGGAACTAGGGACACATGGCTATGTCCTAGCCCATGTCCTCACCAGTGTAACTCTCTAAGTAGGGTCACACGGCCATGTCACGCGCCTGTGTGCTAAGCTGTGTAACTAACTAACTTGTACCCTAATCCAAGCATAGAATTTCAACAATTTTTATCAAATAACAAACAACATTTATAATCAAATGTAATTATCACGGTACATATTATCATCAAACATTCTATAAATATGTTAAGTTATGAACTGTACTAACTTACCTGGACTGAATTGTAGTAGTTGCAAAACTTTAGGGACTATTTCGTAATTTTTTCCTTTTCCATGAGTATCAATTGGGTCTTGATCTAAAATGTAAAATTTCTCAATTATTAGCTTACGTTTCACCTTCCAATTCACTTTACATTTTATACTCTTTTATTTTTTGAATTTACACAATTTCCCTTAACTTTTACAACTTTTTCAATTTAGTCCCTTAACCCAAAAATCATCAAATTAACCATTTTTCTCAAGTCAATATTCCAGCCGAATATACTAGGCCCTTAACTAGTCCCTAATAAACATCAAATTCACTATCAAACCCTAAAATTTTGACATTTTCACAATTTAATTTTAAAATCAAAATCTAACAAAGATCACTTCACAAAATCACCAAACAACACAACCAAAGCTTCAAGTACATGGTTATCATAAAAAAAAATCAAGATTCATCAATGGAAACTTCTAAAATTTTTAACAGATTCAAAAACGATGGCACGAGCTAGTTGGACCTAGTTGCAACGATTTCAAAGACATAAATTACAAGAAACGAGTTTAGGAATCACTCATATTCAATAAATTAGTTTGGATGATTCTCCAAGCTAGTCTTTTGATGGTTTCGCCTGTGGAGGAAAACAAAATGAAGAAGAAAACTATTTTCTTTACTTAATTTTGTTTTGATTTTATTATAATTACAAAATTACCATCAAATGTTTAACATTTCTATCATTTTAATGCTAGTGCCGTCCAAACAATTTAACTAAGGTTAAATTACCTCTTAGGTCCTTCCTCATTTAACTATTAGGCTATTTGATCACTTAAATGCTATAATTACTATATTTCGCACCTTTTACAATTTAGTTCTTTTTACTTAGTTAGCTAACTAAACGTTAATATCTCCGAACCAAATTTTAATATGACTTTAATGACTCCATAAATATTCTAAAAATAATGTTTACGAGTCGAGACGATGGAAAATTTGTGGTCCTGAAACCACTGTTTCGTCACCAATAAAAATCAGGCTGTTACACTTCCATTTTATCTTCCTGAGTCAGCTCATCAAAGATAACCATACATGCGAATATACAGATTGTCAACTACTACTACTGGCAGATTTGTAATTGTCTTTGCCACATCGGTAGATCCTTACCTTGATCCGTTCATTCCACACTAAACTCGACATATGTTTACCATATTACCCTGAAGATTATCTTCTTTTAAATGATCCTTTGCATAGACCTTTCCTCAAGGAAGACTCAATCTACCATCCTCATTTGCGATTTTGAATATGAGATTTGGCTATTTGATAAACACCATTTTTTTGTGGACTTGTACTTACGAGGTAGTCCTATAGAACTTTCCCACTTCAGACCATTCTACTAAGATATTTCATATATAAGGTAGTCCTATAGAACTTTCCCACTTCAGACCATTCTACTAAGATATTTCATATATAAGATAGTTCCCAACAGACTATCTCTTTCTTAGATTTCCCTTGGCAGACTTCCACATTAGATAGTCTCAAGTAGACTTCCCCGCGCTACATAGTTCTGATAGAACCCACTTCCTTGTTTAATTCCCTATAAAATTTTCACCTAAGATAGTCCTTGTAAACATCCCACAGTAGGGACTAGAAGTTTGTGCTTGGCAAACTGATTTTCCAGTAGATTTGGTGAGATAGTGTTCGCTAAAGAGTCAAGCGAGCATGTATTTGCCAGTAGGTTTAGGGAATAAGGGTTTGCCAAATGAATTGTCGAACATGTATTCACCAGAAGATTTAGTGACCAGATGTCGCTAGTAGGCCTGGCGAATTGCAAATATCAGTTTAGGCCTAGCAAGCTAAGATTGCCAGTGTGATTGGCGAATGGGGGTTCACCAGTAGGATGGCGAACTGGGGTCCCTAATTTTGGCCACGTGTGAAAAAGAGCAGTTATACCTGAATTAGGAAGGCAATATGTACTACAACACCATTCATACACGTAATTATTTCGTACTTCTATTACAACTAGAGTATTCGAAGAACACTAAAACACCGTGTGCCTATAAATTAAGCACATTTCCATTAGAAAGTTCATATTTCGTTATTCTATTAAATTCTTTTTTGATTAGTTTGTTATTGAGTTCTAAGAACCCAAGAATTAGCTCTTAGAAAATCAAGGTAAGATTTTCTTTCTCTATTGATATTTAGAAAGGTTTTCAACAAATGAAACTAGGTTCATTAAAAGTCCAGCATTTGCGAACCTAGGTTTGTTTATGTTTTTGTGAGTATTTTGAATGTGTTGTTTGTAACTTATGTATGTCTATTGCTGTAACACCCCATACCTAGTTTGATTGCCAAACCTAAGCTATGAAACGTCACATTAGCTACCATAGTGACTCTTTGTTAAATCCCAACCTAACCTCCTTCACACCACCATGTAAATATGAAATATATGCATAAGTTATTCACATATAATGGAATTTCATGAAGATAAAACACTTAACCATGTTTCATTTAGTCACAACTTGCAGCAAATAAGGGTTCACATACTTTAACAAGTAAGGTTTCATATAAGGGTTCACCTATTTTCCACTAGGGGTTCGCTTAATGACTTTGCTAAGTGCTATATACTCGAAGATTCTTAAGTCTTTCCAGAGAGGGTTCGCACAACAATAAGGTCTTAGAACAAAATATGGTTCGAAAACTCCCCCTAAGTAATACTGTCACAATATGTAAGGGTTTGCTGGATGTAGTTCACTATGTTTAGGGTTTCCACTTTGACACCAACAATTGTAATAATAAATTGGCGAACTTTAATAAGATAGTCAATATGGTTTTTACATGCTTCCACTTAAGATAACAAGGGTTCAAAAACAAATTTGTGAGAGAAAGTTATAGGAACATGAGAATTAAGTGAACATCAAAGCAAACTTGTTATATAATAACATTTTTAAATATCAGATGTTTTTGTCAAACATTAACGTCTCACACTTTAACTTTAAAGAAAACATAGAGAAACATAAGGTAATTTGCTATATTCTATATCACTTGGCGAGGTCATTAGATTTATATCTCTAAGCCCAAACAGATTATCTTGCATTGCCTCTTTGGTCCTTGGTTCACTTGCTCTACCTTTCCAGCATGTATGCTTCACTTGGATCACTCGTCTCATAGTTGCTCACCTTGCTATCTACTGAACTGTGGTGTTTAAGAAAGAATGTGTGAGTCCTTGTGAACTTAGTGAAAAAATAGGAAAGAATAATAACCACACAGTAAGCACAGAACATAAGTTAAGTAGAAACATAGGTAAGATAGCAAAGCTACAAACTAGGGTTCGCCATCCTTGTGTGAAGTCTGGTTTGCAATTACTTACAGTTATTCAGCTTTGTAAAAACATAATATATTGAAAATCACATTCTTATTCACTTGTTCATTCTTGTTGGATAACTAGACCTCCTTATAATGCCTCAAAATGACTCAATGAGTCCTTAACATGTCTTATAAGTGTGGCACAAGGCTAAACACTTTCCAACACACCAACATGTCCCAATGAATTGAGCTTAGCTCGACATTCCCATATCTCTCTAGCTTGTTCCAGGGCCTCAACACCCATAACATGAAACATATAGGTGAGTACTCACAATCCTATGACATGCCATTATATCCAACATATTCAGAAGTTTATTTTAAAAAATTTACATAACATAGAGCTCACAAAACACATAATCATGTAAAGCTCATTGTATAGAGCTCACATGTTACTTTTCATGAGATCACATATTTAAATACTTTCATTAAATGAAGTAATAGAAAAGACTTACTTCTCAAAACTTAGGTCAAACCCTAAGCTCCTGATTAATATTATGGTTTGCTCATACAAGTTGCGATCCCTGAACACTCACCAAAATTGCTTGAAAACTTGGACAAGATTTGTTATTCCTTAAACTTTGCTTGAAGATGGTTCTTGATTTCTAAGTGTTGGGCTCTTAGGGCATGTTGATAGAACGATCAACAATAAATTTAGGAGAATAGAATATGTTATTCCCATAATGGCTAGGGCTTAATTTATAGACTCTAAGTGTCTTAATGTCCTTATGATACTCTAATTGTAATAGAAGTAAGATTTAACTATGTCCATGGATAGTGTTGCAAAGAGAAATGTAAGTTGACTTTCCTAATCGAGGCATGAATCTACCTTGACCATTCTTACTTATGACTCACAGCACAAAGCTGTAGTTCGCCGGCCGACTGGTGACCCCTACTTCGCCAAGCTTACTGACGATCTAAGTTCACAAAATTCTTTGGCTTACTTTAGCTCTCCAAGCCTTCTGGAGAACTCCTACTCGCCAAGCTTATTTGCGTACTTTAGCCTACCGAAATTGCTAGTCCTATACTTGCTCACCAATCTACTAGCATATACATGTTGTCAATTCTTCTAACGAACCCCTATTCACCAGTCTTACTGACGAGTACTTGTTCGTCACACTCTTGGGTGATTTCTTGTTCACCAAACTCTCTCGAGAACTCAACTCCCCTGGACCCATACATCTAGGCCCTACTTTAGAATGTTACAACTCTCATTCCCTTAATAAATTTTGTCCTCAAAATTTCCTATGTTTAGAATAGGTGAGGGTACTAGCATCTCATGGCTTCCTCTATTTCCTAAGTAGCTTCATTGGTTTTGTGATTTCGCCATAACACTTTAACTAGAGGTATCTTCTTAATCATAGAGCCTTTTCTTCATGAGCTAAGATTTCCATGGGCCCTTCATCATAAGTAAGACCAGGTCGCACATTAATGTCATCTGCTGAAACAAAGTGGGAAGGGTCCGTGCAATTCTTCTTTAACAGGGACACATGAAAAACATCATGGATTTGCTCCAATTCTTGTGGTAACTTAAGTCGGTAGGCTACTGGACCAATCTTTTCAACCACCTCATAAGGATCGATACTTGCTCATCTACTTGGTACTCTATGTCTAGTCATTTCAGATCAGTGTAAGACTTTTTTCTGTCTGAAACAACTTTCAATATTTTGCATATCACTCTCACCTTATATTCTATTTCACAAATTAGCTCTGGTCCAACCATTCACTTCTCATCTAACTCCACCCAACAAAAAGGTGTTTGAAAACTCCTTCTATATAATACCTTGAAGAGGGCCATTTGGATACTTTCTTAGTAACTATTGCTATATGTGAACTCTAACAAGGGCATATATTGTTTCCCACTTACTGTGAATTCCACCATATAGTTTCGTACCATGTCTTCTAGTACTTGTATCACCCTCTCTGATTGAACATTTGTCTATGGTTGATAGGCAGTACTGAAATTCAATTTCGAACCTAAGGCTTCTTGTAAACTTTTCTAAAATCTCAATGTGAATCGTGGATATTGATTGGTGGTAATAGAAATTGGCACACCATGAAGTCATGCTATTTCTGCGATGTATAACTCTGCCAGATTTTGTAGAGTATAAGTGGTGTAGAATTTTAAGAAGTGCAAACTCTTAGTAAGGCGATCCACAATCACTCATATGACATCTTTCTTTCTCGAGATGAGTGACAAGTCTAACAAAAAGTCCATGGTGATCCTTTCCCATTTCCACTCTAGAATTTTGAGTGGTTGCAGCAATCCTAAAGGATACTAATGCTCAACCTTCATATTTTGACAAATGAGTTACTTCACCACAAAGATAGTAACAAATCATTTCAACCTAGGCCACCAATACAATTCACGAAGGTCATGGTACATATTGTTTCTCACTAGTTGCAATGCATAATGGTTGTTGTGAGCTTTTGTAAGGATCGTATGTCAAAGTTCTTTATCAGAAGGCACGTAAAGTCTTTATAAGAAACAAAGTATCACTTCTTTAATCAGTACGAAGTCCCCCTAAACTCCTTATTCCACTTGGTGAACCCTTTCGCCAAATCCTCATCTAAGGCTTCCTTTTATTTTATTTGCTACGAAAGGGATGGTATCACCTGTAATTATGCAAGCAGTCCCCCATCGTCTGTCACACTCAAACATGAAAATAGTGCTCATACCTCACTCACTGATTTTCTACTTAAAGCATCTATGACCACGTTCACCTTTCCTAAATGATATTCTATCACACAATCGTAGTCTTTTAGTATCTCTATCCACCCCTTTTTTCACAAGATCAGTTCTTTCTGTGTGAGTAAGTACTTGAGGCTCTTATGGTCTGTATAGATAGTACACCATTCACCGTACAAGTAATGTCACTGAATCTTGTTGGGTAGTTTCGTTCTTGAGGCTTCAACTCTTTGGAGGCATAGGCCACCACCCTTCCTTCCTTCAGTAGCACGTAACCAAAACCCATGTAAAATGCGTCATTATAGACTACAAAATCTTTCTCAGGTTCTGGTTGAACCAACACAGGTGCTTTAGTGAGTATCGCCTTAAGTTTCTTAAAGCTCTTTTGTCTTTCTTCCATGCATGTGAACTCCTCATCTTTCTATGATAGCTTTGTTGAGGGTGCCGCGATAGTGGCGAATCCCTCAACAAATATGCGATAGTAACCTGTAAGCCCTAAAAAGCTTTGTACCTTTGTGACACTTCTTGGCAATCTCCACCCCAGGATTACCTCAATCTTCTTTAGGTCCACGCAAACTCCCTTTGCTGATACCACATGACTCAAAAATGCTATTTTTGTTAAGAAAAATACACATTTGCTGAACTTCGTGAACAAATTGCTTCTCTTGTAAAATTTGTAACACAATTCGCAAATGAGCATCATATTCTTCACCGGCTCATAAGTACACCAGGATATCATTTATGAAGACCACCATACCTTGGTCCAAGTACTTGTGGAACACTGGATTCATCAAGTCCATGAATGCAACAGATGCATTTGTCAATCCAAAGGGCATAATCAGGAATTTGTAGTGCCCTACCTTGTGCGAAAAGTGATCTTCTAAACATCTGCTTCCTTTACCTTAAGCTAGTAGTACCATGATCGCATGCTTATCTTTGAAAACACTATTGCACCTTGTAGCTAATTGAACAAATCGTTAATTTGTGGCAATGGGTACTTATTTTTGACAGTCAATTTATTCAACTGTCTGTAGTCATTGCACATTCTCAGGTTGCCATTTTTCTTCTTTACAAACAATACTGGCAATTTTCATGGCGACACACTTGGTTGAATGAAACCTCTATCGAGCAGCTCTTCTAGTTGGATCTTTAGTTCCTTAAGCTCTTTTGTTGCCATTCAATAAGGTGTAATGGATACTGGCAAACTATTTGGGTATAACTCAATGGATAATTCTACATCACGGTTTGAGGGTATTCCAAGTAGCTCGTCTGGAAATACATTAGGATACTTTTTCACGGTGTGGATGTCGTGAACTCTTATCAGTTTGCTTGGTAAACCCACCACATAGGCGAGGTAGGCTTCATAGCATATCCCTATCAACTTCTCTACCCTAATTACCGAGACCATATTAGACATGAATTGAGTTCGCTCACCAACTATAATAATTTTCATTCCTTTACCAATTCACAATGTGACCCTCTTAAGTGCGAAGTCTATTTTGGCTTTATGCTCAATCAACCAACCCATTCCCAAGATTATAGCAAACCCATAGAAGGGAAACTCCATCACATCAACGAAAAAAATGCGTCCTTCAATCATCAAGGGGCACATTTTGTACACTCTATTAACAAAAACTGTAACACCCAGCCAGGCAAGCCATGATATTTGAATATTGTAAGAATTTTTGAACAGGTCGTGAGAAAGTGAGATGCTAGATTTGACTGAGAGTTGAAGTTTACGAGTGCGCCCTTGGGTGAAGTCTCTGAAGAGAATAGGTTGACATGGTTTCATACATCCAAAGATGCTTTTGGCGAAAAAAGGTAAGGTGAATAGTTAGCTCAGGAGTGATTAGGGATTTCTAAGAAAGGAACTCAATAAGTTGTCAAGGGTTCGTGAGTGGTAAGGGATGTCGCTAAGGTGAAGGCACCCCGAATTAGTATAGTTAATGTGTAAGTTATACACTAACGAAATAGTTAGAAATGAACAATCGAACAAATAAAAAAAAATGAAAAGATTGGATTGTTATACACATTTCCATACAGGTGTGAATCACCCATACGAAGCTTGATTAGGGTTGTAACCCGTGTTAAGTTATCATACGAACAAGGGTTGTATAAATCTTGGTGACTAGGATTGAAAGAAGAGTTTTTCTTCCTTCTCTAATAAGTATTTTCAACTTAAGACTAAGGAGAACCAGAGCAACTCTCTCTCTTTCTCTCTCTGTCTCTCCCTCTCTCTTTTAAAAAATCCTACTATCTTTAGATTAGAAGAACGGAGAGAAATTATTCCTTATACTAGAGTAGAAATCCTGACCGTTATAGGTGTTTTCTTCATACCAAGGCAGTGGCCGCTGCATTCTTGTTGGGAAATGTGCCCGTAGTGTAGTAAACATGTATTTGTTTTCTATTTGTTTGAACGATGAATAAATAAAGTTAGTTTCACATTTCACTATTATGTCTTTTGTATTTCTATTTTTTATATTTTGCATGCATAGCAAAATTGTGACAAGCAAATATTAGCTCATTGATTATCGAAGTTCAAACTAAAGATAAATGGCATTGCGAGAAATACAACTTACTTTAGTAGATAATCTAAATAAGTCTGTAATCCCGTAAAAGAATTGAAGTGAACATTTGATTCAAATACTAAGAAATATTATTATGCCGTCAATAATTCCAATTGGGGAGATGACTAGTCTTGGCTACTAGAGCAGTTGATTCCACGGGTAGAGACATAGATGTATTCATAGCTACAATGATACATTAGACTGAACCCAAGATGAATTAATTCTGAATCTGTTTGTGAATTAGTTCACTTGTGACATTCATGGCGTGATTTACCTAAATCCTAAGTTAGTCACTGACCATGCGTATGCAACTCATGCGCTTTGATATAAGTGGAGGCTTATGTCTAAAGATGATTGAGCAAATAGCCAGTATGTTGGGTACACGACTTGTGTATGGCATAGCTTTACTAGCAATAATGAAATTCATAGCTCAATTAAAGAGTTAATGATATCCTCTCATTGGCATTGTGTGGATTGATAAATATGAAATGTGGCCACGGGTTTCTTATTCTCGAACAAGTAATTTATCACAGTCATTTGTTGATAGTGATCAAATTAATCATTAAGAAGACACAATGATGATAATGAGATAAAATAGGATTGTATTGAGTGAACAAATTTAACTCAAAGGAATAAAGATATCATATGAGGGTAACACACACATAACGAGATCATTGGACAAAACAATTGGATTAATTGTTTTCATAAAGAATATATAATAAGGATTTTTCAAACATGGTACTTCTTGTGGACTAACTCCATGATTAAGTAATTGCGAATTATCGAAACGATGCTTCTGGACATAATTGCAATCACTAAAGCCTAATTGTATATGTCTAATTGGTCCCTCCGTAAGCTCAACAAAAGCTCAATCGTAAGGGTGTTGCACTTGCATCACTGGACACGGTAATGCCTGTGGCTGTTATAATGGCATCCCGGTTGCCGATGATAGTTGGTCTTCGGTGGTTGAGTAGTGGAAAGTGTTACACTCCTACTGGGACTCTACCAGAGAATTTGATTTTAGATTAACTATTCTAAAAATAATATTATTTTAGTAGTTTTATATTAAATTTAATTTGATGTTTATATTGTAGATAAACATTCTATTATTTTAATAATACTTAATATTAAATTTAAGTT
>CM025141.1:23484860-23501513 GCA_013467495.1 Gossypium gossypioides
AATCACAATAAACTTTTCTATCTCAGATTCATGGTTTCGCAACCACTGTTCCATTTAGGCCCTATTTCGAGATGTTACAGAGCATTTATATGAGAAAAGAGAAAGAAATGGTTTTGACCATATGTTAGCACACAGTGTGTGAGATTCCCGCATATCCGATATTATTCTAGTGGTTCAACGGTATAAAACAAGGAAGGAACTATAGATGCTTCGATTAGTAATGCCATGAAAGCATGAAAAAGGTATGAGATGATGGTGATTAAAGTTTACTAGCTATGTTCATAATAGAATGAATGCTTGTATGTTAAGTACATGAAAGCTTATTGTTGTGTGCTGAATTTGGGTAAGTTATGTGTTAATCACTAATGTGAGTTGTTATTGGTGCTTAGGCTTGTGCCAAGCTATGTTGGATTAGTTCATTAATTACTTTTAAGCTTATATATTGAAACGGTTTGTTTATGATTTACGAACTTACTAAGCATTAAATGCTTACTTTGTGTTATTTTCTCTCATGTTTTAGATAATTGAAAGCTATATCAGTTTGGAAGCTTGTTAGAGATTCATCACACTATCCATTGGCTATATCGATAGATTTTGATGATTTTGAGTCATGTTTATAATGGCATGTATAGGTGTTTTGTTTCATAAAATTAGTCATTATGTGTGGCTTGTAAATAAGCTATTTTGGTTGATGAAATAGTTGTTATGATATCATGTATATTAGGTACTTTAAATGGTTGTTATTGGCATCTAAGTACTAAAATGATTATAGTGAAATGATGATTATAAAGGTATGCTATGAAATGTTGGTTGGTATGGAATGAGATAAGACATGAAGTTGTTAATAGCTAGTTTTGGCAGCCTTGAATGTGTTTGGCATTTGGTAAACTTATTAAGGTAGATGGTAGATGTGGAAATGCTCATAATGGTATTTGTTGTGCATTAGAATGGTATATGAATATTATGATAAATGTAGTATTTAAGTTGTACAATTGATGGATTGAATGGATGAATTTAACAAGTAGTTAATCAAGTTTGATTGTTGAGATTAAGGTGTCATTTTGGCATATTGGTTGCATGGCTAGTTACTATGATGTTCTAGCTTGAATATGCATATGTTAGGTGTCATTTGAATGCATGAAAATACGTACATTTGGTTTGTGCAAGTGGCTAGACTTTGGGTGAGAAAAATGGCTTGGAAATGGCCTATTTTTTATCCACACGGCCAAAGACACGGGCGTGTGTTTCAGCCATGTGTGACACACGGCCCTACGACACGGCTGTGTGTCCTCTGTAGCTTACAAAGGGTTGCAAGTCAGGCAGTTGCATGACCTAGCACACGGCCTTACACACGGGAGTGTGAGGCCATTTTTAGGGGTACACGGCCTAGCACATAGGCGTGTGGCTTGGCTGTGTGACCCAAGTCAAAGAGGTACACGGGCTGGGACACGACCGTGTGTCCCTACTTCGAATGTCCACATGGCCGTGTGACTCCTACAGTTTAAAATTTTGCATCCTTTTTTGAGAAATCCTATGTGTTTTCGATTTTGTCTCGACTCGTTTCTAATGTGTTTTTAGGGCATCGAGGGCTCGTATAAGGGACTATATGCTTGAGTTTGAATAATACTACTATGTTTTATGCTATGTTTTGTATATGTTAAATAAATGTTCGTTTTATGATGTTAACTTCCGGTAATGCTTCGTAGCCCTAATCTGGCGACGGATATGAGCTTGGGGTGGTACATAAAGAGAGCCTTAGGTTATTATTTTACACACACTTGAATTTAAAAGAAACCTGTAGAGAGAAAATTCTCTGAAGAGATTATTTCAAAAAAAAATTTAGCGATATTTTTTTTATTTACAACTTGACCCAAAAGTTTAGAGAAATTACGAAACTACCCTACTAATAATTTTTGTAAAAAATTTTTTGATTTGAACCGAGCCCACACTCACCAAACGTTAGCTTGAGGATAGCTGAGAAGACTACTCGGTCGAAGCGCTCATTCTAGACGAATCAAAAAGGTGCAATTTTGATTAAGTGTTTATTACTTTAGATATCACAATCAAGATATTGTTTTGGAAAAAATTTTAAAACTCTAGTTTTTCGCTAAATTTATTTTTCGTTGCTTTGTCCAAACTTGTTTTTTCTAATAAATATCTGAGAAGAACTTAGAACTGGAGCCCAAGCTGCTATTAAGGTTAACAGGTGAAGCTCTAGACTAACTCTCACATGTATATTGTAGTCTAGATATTTTTATGCTAAGTGACTAAAGCATGAAATTGAAACTAGTAAAACAAGACTCTATGACTGTGAGAAGGAAAGGAATGGTATGCATGCATATCTGTCTGATAGCATGAACATGTCTGTCCTGAGTTAGTCACGGTTTGAATGAGTCTGATATGAAGTGCATTGCATCTGTAAGCATAAGTGCATCTATCATGAAGAAGTCTGAAAGGAATAAGTTTGTCAAGTATGAGTCTACATGAAGTGTCTGTGTCTGTCTCTGAAGTCATTTAAAGGGGTCCGTCAGGACTAAAAACACAAGTCTCTAAAAGGAAAAGTCCATAGCACTCTAAACACCATATAGTGTAAAATCATGGCTAGGCTATGGCATCATATGGAATATGTAAAGGACGGTTGGGTGAGTACCAGACGATGAGGGGCAAACCTCACAAGGGTGAGTTTAGGTAAATCTTTAACATCAAAAACACAATTTCCATAAATGTGAGCCTTTGTGGTTATCTCTAAAAGGACGCCTTTGTGGCAATCTCTGTTAAAGGAATGCCTTTGTGGCAATAATTTGAGGGGAAAGCATTTGTGGTGAGTACTGAATGTTAAAGAAATGCCTTTGTGGCAAATATTTGATAAGGAATACCTTTGTGATAATCTGTAAGGAGATGTCTTTGTGGCACAACCTTAAGAAGTGCCTTTGTGATAGTATTCGTAAGAAAGCCTTTATGGTGATATCTATTAAAAGGAAGCATTTGTGGCAGTCTTTGTTAAAAGAAAGACTTTGTGGTTGTTTCTGTTAATGGAAGCTTTGTGGCAACCTCTATAAAAGGATGCCTTTGTGGAGAGACTCTGAAAGGAAAGCCTCAAAGGAATGCCAACGACTCTCGTGACGACCATCTGAAAACAACGCTTATGGGTGGAATCTGAATGAATAGTGAACACGATATTTTCAGAATTAGCAAGTACAAATTAGCTCTAAAAGAAAATCCAATATGAAAGGATATGGGAAAGTCTGTAATAGTAATGTAACACCCAAGATCTGAATCCGATGAATCCAATCAAGTTTAGGGCATTATAAAAACAGTCACACCTAATGAACTAGTGCCTGTCATCCCTTTATTTATAGCTTATACTGGAATTCCGAACTCACAGGCTAACTCACTTAAAATGTATGAGTGTGTAGAACCAGAATCACTCAAGGAAAATAATGGTAGAGTTTGGAAAGTGAAAATACCTGTAATAACATCCGTCGAACCTTGATCTTGCGGTTCCCTTACAACATACACTTGTGCGAGCCCTCCTATCTCATCTTGCATGGAAACTATGTGTGCTAGGGTTCACTGCCCAACTTGTCTTGTGCCACTACCTCTTCCTCGACCGCGAGCAGGAGCTCACACTGGTGTGAGGGTTGCGTTCTGGGCTTGCTGTAACACCCTTAACCCATATCTGTTGCTGAAATAGAGTTATGGAGCATTACTGTAAAACTGTAACGAAAAAAACATATATTTCCAAACATTTCATTAAACATATCATAATCAATTCATATTCATGCATTTCGTCCCCTAATCAAGCCCTCGAGGTAATAGAAACGCTTTAGAAACAATTTGGGACTAACTTATAAACATTTGAAACATTAAGGAAAAACTTAAAAAATTCAAACCTATAGGGGTCACACAGTTGAGACACACGCCCGTGTCTCAGGCTGTGTAACAATCAAAATAGGGACACACGACCATGTCTTAGCCCGTATCTGTGCCCGTGTAACTCTCCTACTTAGGTCACACAGCCAAGCCACATGCCCGTGTGCCAAACCATGTAACACTTGAGATGGCCTCACACGTCTATGTGTCAGGCCATGTGCTAGGCCGTCTAACTGTCTAACTTGCAACTTAAAAATCTACAGAGGTCAAACTATCGTGTCGCATAGCAGTGTGTCACACACGGCTGAGACACACGCCTGTTTCTTAGGCCGTGTGGACAAGAACTTGGCCAAAATCAAGCCATTTCTTTCACCTACCTTAACATGTACCTAAACACAATTTCCCATAAGACCAAGGCATTAAAACCTACCAAAAAAATGCATAAAAATGACTAATTCACTATACCATTTGTCCATACAATCAATATTCCAATAAGGCACCTCAATCACAAACCATCAAACATATCTAAACATATGCAAATTTGGCCATACATCAACTAAACATATCTAACTTATTTGCATACCAAAATATACCACAATTGACCACATTTCAAACATGCCATACTTGATCCATACCATATCAAAATAAACTTACCATTTGGACCATTATTCACATGCATCAAAATCTCATAAGTGACATAAAACAACCATTTCTAAATGGTACCAAACAACCAACAAGTTTATACATACCAAACTCAACACTTAGCATTCAATCCAAACCTTAAACATAAGTTTCCTATACATTCCATTATAACCTTGGCTAGAACATCAAAAACTACCGATATATATTCGTTGGATAGTGTGATAGATCTCCAATGAGCTTCCAAACCGATTGAGCTTCCGATAATTTATAAAACATAGGAAAGAAAACTACCTAAGCATATAATGCTTAGTAAGTTCGTAAAACATAAAATATAACTTACCATTTCATTACATAACATTAAATTTAGGCATAATACAATCCAACCATAAGCTTGTCACAAGCCTAAGCACCAACAAAAACAGATGTTAGCATACTCAAACATAATTCACATGAATTTAACATAGGTAAGCTATTACACATGAATGTAATTAATTGGAATTCATCATCTTCCTTAACATAACATGCTTTCAATGCAACTCACCATTTCAATCATTTTCATAAATACATATCATGGTTCATATTGAACACTTACCATTCATTTCCTTTTTGTGCCCGTTGAACAGTTTAGAATATCATCGAATACGTGGGATAGCTCACACGAAATGTGCTAAACATATAATCGTAACCTTTCCTTTCCTTTACATCATTGCTTACACGAGCTGTGAAATGGACTTGCTCACATGAGCTGTGGGTCGGAATGTAAGCCACACGATGCTGCTCAGACAAGCTGTGGAGTTTTCACAACAAATGCAGGACCTCAGCCATCGGTAAGACATTAAAGACCAGCACTCGAAACATGAAAACCCTAATGACATGTCATTTGTATTTTACAAATTCCTGAGGTTCAAACAAGCTCGCTAATCTTTGTGACATTGTTGGATTTATATCATACAATTACATAGGAATCATCATATTAACATATAGATCAATACATAGCATTAAAACGATATATAATCATACGAACTTACCTCGACAATAAAGATGTATAAACGAGATCAACAATTCGAAGCTTTCGCTTTTCCTCGATCTAACTCCGTACGAGGTTTATCTTGACCTAAATATACAAATACAATCCATTTAATAGTTCTATCATTCAATTCAGTCAGTATTTCATATTTTTGCATAATTACAATTTAACCCCTAATATTTTAACTTCTTTACAATTTAGTCCTTAAGCTCGTAAATGTAAATTTACGCAATTTCATCCTTAACCCATGCTAGCCAAATTTATTTTTAACACATATCAACTCATACATATCATCATTTAAAAATTTCACCATGTACTTTTGCTATTTTTACAAATAAGTCCATAATTAACATTTTCACCAAAAATCACTTTAAAAAACTTGTTTATTTATCAACAAGAACTCATAATCTTGCATTAAAATTCAGGAATCATGCAAGAAAATTCATGGAAAAACCCTAAACTTTTAACAGTTTTGCAAATTAATCCTTAGGCTAGCTAGATTAAACTACGACTTTAAAAACATAAAATCATTAAAAACGGGATAAAACTACATACCATGCAAATGGAAATAAGCTTGGCTGAACCCTAGCTACTCCAATGGTGATTTTCAGTCATGAAAATGAAGAAACAAGAAGATAACATCTTTCTTTTGTTTTTAATTTACTTATCAAATTAACTTAATTGTTCATTTACCAAAATATCCTTTTAAGATCATTATAATTTAATTCAAACCTTACCACAAACATCCACTAATAACATAACGGTCTAGTTACCATCCAATTCCTCTTATTTTAAAGTTTCATAATAATTAGACTCCTTTTACTAATAGAATGCTACTTTTTCACCTTTTACGATTTAGTCCTTTTCACTTAATTAAACATGCAAACATCAAAATTTCGTAACGAAATTTTTATACGACCTTTCCAATAAACCATAGACATTAAAAAATAATAAAATAAATATTTACTCGTCAGATTTGTGGTCCCAAAACCACTGTTCCGATTATCAGGTGTTCTTTGGACCTACACTTGAAGCATCCTCCTATTACGTTTCAACATTCACTAGGGTTCCTGTGTTCAAAGTGTTCGCAGAGTGACCAACTTGACAACTTGCCCGAAAATCTTACCAGAAAAGAGATTTGGGCATTGCACTTTCATAGCTTCTTCCCGTTCTCAGGTAGCTTCTTCTATACCATATCGTTGCAAAAGGACTTTCACTAAAGCTATGCTTTTATTTCTTATTTCTTTAACCTCTCGAACTAGAGTTCTGATCGATTCTTCACAGTACGTCATACTAGGATGAATCTCGACATCAACAAGTGAAATCACATGTGATGCATCTGATCGATACCGTTGTAACATAGACATATGAAATATATTATGAATCTTTTCTAACTCTGATGGAAATGCTAATCTGTACTCTACTGGCCTGATTCCTTCAATAATATCATACAGTCCAATAAACCGCGGACTTAGCTTCCCTTTACAACCGAATCGAAGAACTTTCTTCTAGGACGACACTTTCAAGAATACTTTGTCGCCAAATTAAAATTCAATGTCTTTTCTTTTCAAATCTACATAAGATTGCTATGGATCTGAAGCTGCTTTCAAACTATCTCATATCACTTTAACCTTTTCTTCGGTTTCTCGTATCAAATCAACCCTGTGAGGCTTTTTCTCACTAAGCTCTGTCCAATACAATCTGTACACTACTGGCCATCTTTATGCTCAACTGATAACTTTTTTATATGCAAATTCAACCAATGGTAGAAATCTTTCCCAATTACCTTCGAATTCCAAAACACAGCATCGAAGCATATCTTCGAGTATCTAAATTACTCACCCAGATTGACCATCGGTCTAGGGATGAAACGCAGTACTAAAATGCAAATGAGTACCTAGAGCCCTGTGTAACTTGCTCCAGAATCAAGATGTAAAACGCGGATCCCTATCAGAAATAATAGAAACTGGCACCCTGTGCAATCTGACAATCTCAGCAACATATATATCTGCTAATCTCTCGAGTGAATATTTGTACGCACTGGAATGAAATGTGCGGATTTCGTCAAATAATCAACAATGACCCAAACAACATCTTTCTTCCTTGGAGATAAAGGTAGTCCCGATACAAAATCCATTGTAACACGCTCCCATTTCCACTCTGGAATGATCATTGGTTGTAACAAACCAGAAGGTACCTGATGTTCAGCTTTAACTTGCTAACAAACTAAACATCTCGATACAAACTCAGAAATCTCTCGTTTCATACGTAGCCACCAGTACATTTGTTTCAAATCACCGTACATTTTATTGCTGCCAGGATGAACAGACAAGCTACCATTATGAGCTTCTTGTAAAATCTTCTCAACAAGATCAGAATTTCTCGAAACACAAATTCTGCCTTTAAAATACAAACTATCATAACATTTCTGAGCTTCATAAATCTGTTACAAAAATTTCGGTCTAGCATTCAACTCAACTAAAATCAAACCATCATCAGTCAACGTCAACCGCGTGCTCAAAGCTTACGAAGCAAACATAGATTTTCTACTCAAAGCATCAACAACAACATTAGCCTTTCTCGAATTATAATCAATGACCAAGTCGTAGTCTTTCAATAACTCGAGCCATCTGCGCTGTCTAAAATTCAAATCTTTCTGCGACATCAAATATTTCAAACTTTTATGATCCGTGAAGATATGACATTTTTCTCCGTACAAATGGTGTCGCCAAATCTTCAAAGCAAACATAATAGTTGCAAGCTCTAAATCATGGGTCGGATAATTCTTTTTGTGCGGTTTTAACTGTCTAGAAGCATACGTTATTACTTTTCCTTTTTGCATCAGAACACAACCCAAACTATTTAACGATGCATCACTATAAATCACAAATTCTTTACCCAATTCTGGTTGAACTAACATCGATGCCTCAATTAACAATGCTTTCAATTGATTAAAGTTTTGTTGAAATTTCTCTGACCATTCAAACTTAGCATCTTTTTGCAAAAATCTTGTCAACAGTGTACAAATAATCAAGAATCCCTTGACCAATATACTGTACTATCTAGCTAATCCCAGAAAAATTTTGATCTCAGACTCATTTCTCGGATGTTTCCAATCTATGCCAGCTAAAATTTTGCTCAGACTAACTCTGATGCCATTACTCAATACAACATGTCTTAGAAATCTGACTTCTCGAAGCCAGAATTCACATTTGCTAAACTTAGCAAACAATTGCTTTTCGCGTAAAGTTTGCAAAACAATTCTCAAATGCTCGACATGCTCTGTCTCATCTCATAAATAAATCAGAATATTGTCAATGAACACCACTACAAATCTGTCTAAATACAGTCTGAAGATCCCGTTCATTAAATCCATAAATATTGCAAGTGCATTAGTCAAACCAAATAGCATCATAGGAAATTCATAATGTCTGTACCTAGCCCTGAACGCGGTTTTTGGCACATTTGAGTCTTTAACTCGCAACTGATAGTAACCAGAACAAAAATTGATCTTTGAAAACACTATCGGTCAACTGGTCAAACAGATCATCAATACGTGGCAATGGATACTTATTCTTGATCGTGACTTTGTTGAGCTGTCGATAGTTGGTACATAATTGCATTGATCCATCTTTTTTCTTAACAAATAGAACAGGTGCGCCCCAAGGAGAAAAATTGGGTCAAGTAAAACCCCTATCTATCAACTCTTGCAATTGCGCTTTCAACTCTTTCAACTCTATAGGTGCCATTCTATAAGAAGCTATTGATATCGGAGATCTTCTCGGCACTAAATCAATAGCAAACTCAACCTCTTGGATCGACGGTAACCCGGGTAACTCTTCTGGAAACACATCTAAAAATTCACATACCACTAAAACCAATTCTAGCTTCAACTTAGAAACTCTAGAATCAAATATGTAAGAAAGATACGCTTCGCAGCCATTTCTAACATATTTCGGTGCTGACACTGTTGAAATAACATTAGACATACTAACCAGTCCATCTGATTCAATCTGAAGTTTTTCACCATTCTGACATTTTAACACAATAAGCTTTCATCTACAGTTCACAACGGCATAATGTAGAGTTAACCAGTCCATACCCAGAATCACATTAAACTTATCAAAGGGTAGTAACATCAAATCAGCCAGAAAGTTGCAAACCTGAATCATCGAAGGACAGTTTTTACAAACTTTACCAACTAACACATACTGACCTAGGGGGTTCATTACTTTAACCACAAATTTAGTAGACTCGAAAGGCAATTACTTTATAAAACTAAAGTCGTGCATACATATGAATGTGTTGATCCCAGATCAATCAAAGCAGTAACATTAGTATCAAAGATACAAAATGTACCAGTGCTCGCATAAGCTCTAGTCGGTGCTCGTGCCTCAGATCTCTCAATAGAATCTTTTGTTCCACTACGACTATTACCCGTATTTCCAATGTTCTGAGGTGGTCTACCTCTCGCAGCAGTGTTGCTCGATCAAACAGTCTGGGCCTTTTCTTTTTTAGACCTCTCCAGCCAATCTATGAGATAATGTTCATACGAAACATTCACTGAAGTGTCGTCTATTACATTGTTAGCATTCGGGCTTGTTGCTCCTAACACTACCCACACTCGCTACAGACGTAGCCTGAAGTTTTGAACTCGAATGTTGTTTACCTCGATCCTTCCAAGAATAACCTACCTAAGCTAATGAATGGCTATGATATTCTTTTGATTTCTTTGATGGTGACGAGTATGAATTACCCAAATGTCCTTTTTTTGAATCATTAGCCTCAGAATTAACTTTTCTCTTTTCTTTGCTAAGCTCTTTTCTTTCTTGAATCACGAATTCTTTTAGCTCCAGAATCCCAACAAGCAACTTTATATCTTCATTTAATCTATCTTCAAAACGAGTACACATTATAGCTTCTGTTGGTACACATTCTCAGGCATATTTGCTAAGTTAACAAATTTCCTCTCATACTTCGATATAAACATCCGGCCCTGTTTCAGCTCAAGAAATTATTTACGTTTCTTATCAAGAAATCTTTGGCTCACATATTTCTTTCGGAATTTAATTTGGAAGAATTCCCAGATAACTTGATCTCTCGGTTCAACAGCAATCAAAATATTTCACCACTGATAAGCTGAATCTTTCAACAATGACACCGCACATTTCTAGCATTCTACAGGAGTACATGATAATTCGTCGAAAACTCTGACCGTGTTTTCTGACCAGAACTCAGCTTTCTCCGTATCATCTTCAGCTGTACCTCTGAACTCTTCCACCCCATACTAACGGGTTTTATCGACTGGAGGCTTGTTTTCTCATGTTGGTTCCAAACCTTGACAATACAAATGTATAAACGAGATCAACAATCTGAAGCTTTCGTTTTTCCGCGATCTAACTCCTTACGAGGTCTATCTTGATATAAATATACAAATATAACCCATTTAATAATTCTATCTTTCAATCCAATCCGTATTTCATTTTTTACATAATTATAATTTAGCCCTATTATTTTAATTTTTTTACAATTCAGTCCGTATTTTATATTTTTGCATAATTATAATTCAGTCCGTACATGGAAATTTATGCAATTTCATCCCTAACCCATGCTAGCCAAATTTATTGTGAACACATATCAACTCATACAAATCATCATTTCACAATTTCACCATGTACTTTTCCTATTTTTACAAATAAGTCCCTAATTAACATTTTCATCAAAAATCACTTTAAAAAACTTGTTTATTTATCAACAAGGACTCAGAATCTTTCATTAAACTTAAATAATCATACAAGAAAATTCATGGAAAAACCCTAAAATTTTAACAGTTTTACAAATTAATCCCTGGGCTAGCTAGATTAAGCTAGACTTAAAAAACATAAAAATCATTAAAAATGGGATAAAACTATATACCATGTAAATAGAAATAAGCTTGGCCGAACCCTAGCTACTCCAATGATGATTTTCAGTCATGAAAATGAAGAAACAAGAAGATGACATCTTTCTTTTGTCTTTAATTTAGTTATCAAATTAACTTAATTGTTCATTTACCAAAATATCCTTTTAAAATCATTATAATTTAATTAAAACCTTACCACAAACATCCACTAATAACATAATGGTCTAGTTACCATCCAAGTCCTCTTACATTAAAATTTCATAACAGTTAGACTTCTTTTACTAATAGAATGCTACTTTTGCACCTTTTACGATTTAGCCATTTTCACTTAATTAAGCATGCAAACATCAAAATTTCGTAACGAAATTTTTATACGACCTTTCCAATAAACCATAGGCATTAAAAAATAATAAAATAAATATTTACTAATAAGATTTGTGGCCCTAAAACCACTATTCTAATTTTATTGAAAACGGGTTGTTACACTTGAGACCCCGCCTATCGTTTTGGGCAGTCCTTTATCAGGTCTTCCTTGGACCCACACTTGAGGCATCCTCCTGTTACCTTTCAACAATTACCAGGGTTTTGCGTTCAAAGTGTTTACAGAGTGGCCAACTTGGCAACTTGTGCGAACCTTCCTTCTCAGCTTGAGTGATACCCTACTAACGTGAATGGTCCGCTAAAAAATTATGCTTCATATTCCTCAATAACCTTAGCTTTATCACCTAACTCAGGGAAGCTTGCCGTGTCATGGGCCACCAAATAGAGTTGGATATGGCGATGTAATCCAAATCAGAGCCTTTTACTATGATCCCTTTCTTGTGAAACCATTTCAGCTGTGTACTAGCTCAATCCTGCAAATTCTGCCTCACACTCAACCACGGTCAATTCGCCTTGTACCAAATTGATGAATTCTCTCTTACGAGCTTCCATGTACTGCTCGCACATTAATTTCTTCTTAAATGTCTCCAGGAAGAAATCCCATGTCAATCTATTTACGACATTCCATTGCTTCACAGTATTCCACCAGCAATGGGCTTCGCTAGTTAGCAAGGACACTATACATCCCAACTTTTCTTCCTCAATACAAGCCATTTGCTCAAGGATTTTCTCAACATCCTCAAGCCAATACTCTACCTTAGTTAGACCGGTTCGTCTTATACCATAAAACTCCTTACCACCCAAAGCTTGCAAATGCTCCAGTGGTAGCCCTCGACTGGAAGGAGCTTGGCTCGCACTAGCATATTGTTGAAACGCTCCAAGCATGGCTTGTACCAGTGGTCTGACGCTCTTGTCCATACCACTTGGCTTGCAATTTCAAATTGGTGATGTTGAAGTTTTATCACCCTTTGAAGGATCTGCAATTCCATTAACACGATTCACATTCACTCTTCTAGGAGGTATCTTACTTACTCTAATGAACATAAGGAACGATCTTAAACATATATTGTTATACATCCTAGGCTTAATAGACATATTGGCAAAATTAATTCGCCAGACACATAAGCGAACATAGTTCACTAGAACACTTAGACGAATATAGTTCGCCAAGGTGCATTCGTGGCACAACAAAAAAAGGTGAGTAGCGGACGGTGATCCGAAGCATTTTCCTATAAAAGAGAACAACTAAACAAAGGCAATAGATGTTTCCCAATCCTACCCTAAGTAAACAACAGTTATACATAGCACTTCAATTGTCTTACAAAGCTAGCAAACCAGTCCAGCTAGTTGTCCTAGCGAGCTTTGACAAAACCTAGTAAGTTAACCAACCTGGCTAGCTCTGATACCAACAAATGTAACACCCCGTACCCAGTCCAATCGCCAAACCTGAGCTACGAAACACCACATTACCCGCCATAGTGACTCTCCATTACTTCCAACCTAACCTCCTTCACAACACCATGTAAATATGAAATATATGAATAAGTTATTCACATGCAGCAAAATTTCATGAAGATAAAAAACTTAACCATGTTTCATTTAGTCACAGCACGTAACAAATAAGGGTTCGCATACTTTAACAAGTATAGTTTCACATAAAGGTTCACTTATTGTCTACTAGGGGTTCGCTTAATGACTTTGCTAAGTGCTACATACTCGAAGATTCGTAAGCTTTCCAGGCAGTGTTCACTTTGCGAACAAGGTTCACAAAACAATAAGTTCTTAAAATAGAATATGGTTAACAATCTCATCCTAAGTACTTAGATTCTGCTAACTCGGTTCGTAGAGCTCTCTGCTAAGCAATATTTTTGTTTTGATTCAGTAATTAGCCCTTGAATCTAATTGAATCTAAAAAGAATACATAATATAGAAAATAAGAATCCATTTTGAATTCGAATGAAATATATATATTATTGTTATATTGATATTTTTATTGTTTTCAGATATCTCAATTGATCAAATTCAAAGCAATTGCCCTATTTTGATAACTGCCCGAAAGAACCGCTTCACATAATAAAGATTATTCTATTCAGATTTTGAGACAAAGGAGCGCCCTATCTATATCAAGATCGTAATCAAATATGTCGAAAAATGGGTTCACTAGAAGTATTTCGCTATGTTTAGGGTTCGCGCTCTGACACCGACAATTGTAAAAGTATTTAGGTGAACTTAAATAAGATAGTCAATATGGTTCATACATGCTGCAACTTAAGGTAACAAGGGTTCACAAACAAATGTGTGTGAGAAAGTTATAGGAACAGGAGAATTAAGTGAACATCAAAGCAAACTTGATATATAATAACATATTTAAATACTAAATGTTTTGGTCAAGCATTAACGGTTCACACTTTAAATTTAAAGAAAACACAGAAAAACATAAACTAATTTGCTATATTGTAAATCACTTGGTGAGGTCATTAGATTTATATCTCTAAGCCTAAACAAATTATCCCACATTGCCTTTGTGGTCCAGGGTTTGCTTGCTCTACCTTTCCAGCATGTATGCTTCACTTGGATCACTCTTCTCGTAGTTGCTCACCTTGCGATCTACTTGCCTACGGTGTTTAGGAAATAGTTTGTGAATCCTTGGAAACTCAATGAACAAAGAGGAAACAATAATAACCACGCAGTAAGCACAAAACATAAGTTAAGAAAAAAACATAGGTAATATTACAGATTTGTGAAGTAGGGTTCACCAAACTTGTGCAAAGTCTGGTTTGTAATTACTTATAGTCCTTTAGCTTAGTAAAAACATAGTATCTTGAAAATCACTTTCTTATTCACTTGTTCATTCTTGTTGGGTAACCAAATCTCCTTATAATGCTTTAGAATGAGTCAATGAGTCCTTAACATGTCCCATAAGTGTAGCACAAGGCTAAACATGCTCCAAGACACCATCATGTCCCAATGAATAGAGCTCAACTCGACATTCCCTTATCTATCTAGCCTATCCCAAAGCCTCAATGCCCAAAACCTGAAACATATAGGTGAGTGCACACAGTCCTATGGCATGCCAATATATCCAACTGGTTTAGAAGATTATTATAACACCCAAATTTGGCTAGTCCAGATTCTGGATGAGTGCCCCAAAGAAAATCTTATTGCGCGATCCTATCCGCTAAGATAACATCCTGGCGCACTAGTAGGGCGTATAGGCAACGATAGGATGTAAGGCAAGGAATGATCCCTGAAAAGTGTATCATTGTGTAAAAGGAGAGTTTGGCAAAGATATTAAGGGATTTTGAGTTATAAAAAGACGTCACCAAGTTAAGGTATGCCCAGTTTGTCTAGTTAAGGTATAAGTTACGTACTAACAAGATAATTAGGGTGAAATGATGGGTCAAATCAAAGCTATGAAAGGATTTTGGATTCTAGTATACGCGTCTTCACAGGTGTAAGCCACTGATAAGGGCAGCCTTGAAAGTTAATGACACGTGCCAAGTTCCCCTAGGAGAGCATGGGTTTTCTCTATGAAGTATTACAACTTAGCTTAGAAGGAAAGCAAGTTATCTTCTATAACACCTCTAACCTGTATTCGTCGTCAAATTAGGGTTACGGAGCATTACCAAAAACTTTTAATTTAAAACATTCAATTATAATCATTTATAATAAAACATCATATTCCATTCAAACACATGCATAACATCCCTTTTTCGAGCCCTCGACGCTTTAGAAACACTTTAGAAACGATTCAGAACTAAATTAAAAAATTTAGAACTTCACGACAAAAGATAGAAAAATTCATACCACTGGGGTCAAATGGTAGTGTGACCAGGCTGTGTGACTCACACGACTGAGACACACACCCGTGTCTCAAGCCGTGTGGGTATTCAAAGAAGGGATACACGATCGTGTCCCAGCTTGTGCTCGTGCTCATGTACCTCTCTGACTGGGGTCACACAGCCAAGCCACACCCCCGTGTACCAGCCGTGTAACGCTTGAAATGCAACCTATAAAAACCTACAGGGGACACACAACCGTGTCGCGTAACCGTGTGTCACATATGGCCGAGACACACACCCGTGTCTCAGGCCATGTGGACGAGAAATAGGCCATTTAAAAGCCATTTCATTCACTCTAAACATATTCACACATACAAACCATTTGTACCTATTTCAAACATTAAAAAATGTACCTAAAACATGCATAATGTAGTTAAATCAAAATAAAACTATCAATACAACAAATATGCCAAAACGCACCTTAATCACAACGATCAAATATACTTAAACATATGCATAATTTAGCTATTCATCAACCATACATTTCTAACCTAATTCAATACCAATCTTACCACAATGACCACATGCCAAAGTCAAATTCAAACATACCAAGTTTGTCAGTCAAACATGTTTTAAACCCTTATCAAAATAACACACGCCAAATAGGAATCAAAGGTGCCAAGGTTACATCAACAAAAATGACATATACATGCCAAACTCATCAACTAACATAAAACACAATTCCACCTATACATGTCATTATAACTTTGATCGGGACATCAAAATCTACCATTATAATCGTTGGATAGTGTGATAGATCTCTGACTAGCTTCCAAATTGATCGAACTTCTAATAATCTGTAAAGTAAGAGAAAGACAACCACATAAGCAATGAATGCTTAGTAAGCTCATATAAATTTTAAGCATAACATTCCATTTTTAAATATGAACTTTATAAGTCATAAATAAACCTATACTAATGCTTCAAGATTTATCAAACTATATAACTATCAACTCACAAATGAATAGGTTCATTAACATCCCGAA
>CM025141.1:23700333-23714380 GCA_013467495.1 Gossypium gossypioides
TTTAATAATAATTACTCAAGATAAACATATTTATTAAGTAAAAAGGTGGTAAAAATATATAGAAAAACCTTATATAATTAAGAGTTTACAATAGCTCAGAGTTCACGGTTAGGTACCTTACGACTCGACCATCGGCTCAACATCTAGTGGCAAATCCCAAACTCAATCGTTGATGATGTGTTCATTTTGGTCTTGGCATGTACCGAGGATGACTTTGTTTAATGTTTTGGTTTGAACTCTTGTTGGCATTTTGAATATCATAGTTATAATGTATATGGTTGGGTTGATAATGGTTGTGCTGATTTTATCTTGCTAAGTAGTTATAGCTAAATGCATAATGGCATGATGGTTGAGGGAATAATATACTATGTGATGTGTTCTTGATTGGTGCATGGATATGGAATCATGGATGGTATGTTTAAATTATGATGCAAGCATGCCCCGGAGCTCACCTAGCTTGAACAAGGAGCCAATGATGTTGCCCAAAGGTCCTATAATGCGAGCTCAAGCTAAGCTCTTTAAAGATGCCATTTCAGCCTTAGTCACTCGATTATGGGCTGAGGAGTTGATCGAACCCATTGAATAAGTCAGGACCAGCTCCATGAAGACTCCTTGCAACCTTTTGCAAGTCGACCTTAGCTCTTCCATAGCTCTCCGAGCTCCATTCAGCTCATTTAAGCTCATTCTAATTATTTCCAGCTTATTTATTTTATAGCTAGAATAAACTAAGTGATTACTTTAATTAGTTATCTTATTTCCAGCTCATTGAATTGTTTATTAGCTCCTTATAGCTTATTGCATGTTTTTAGTATAGTTGGAGCTAGCTGAATTAATGTGTCTTAATTAAGTTCATATTTAATTTGTCTTAGCTTCATTAGATGTTTATTAAAGTGAATAAGTATGTATTTAATTTGTTACAGCCAAATTTAATTTGTGTTCATTGTCTTTTAGGTGCAGCCGAATGCATGAATTAAGCAAGGTGCATGCATGGTTGGATGCAACGAATAGAGAGATTCATGCATGGCCGGCTACAATGCATAGTGTGCTGGTTATTGGCCTTCCCAAGCACTTATTCAGCCAAGGAGTAGTTACCGATTAATTCTCAAAGCTGACCGAACATCTTCCCCATGTAGCTTTAATGAGTTCACACTAGCTGATTTCCCATTCACATTTGTTGTCCATTCAGTTTTGAGCTTTCACATTCAAGTGACCTTTAAATGAGCTCATTAAAGCTCATGGCCGAACCTAGACATGGCCAATCGGTTTCCAAAGCTACCAAATACATTCAGCTGATTTCCTTCTTATAGAAGCTGTCCAATGGCATCCCAAATAGCTGAATATAGACATGGCATTTTAATAGTTTTATTCTGTTTCATTTTATCTCATTTAAGGCCAAATACTTAGACATTAAACTTTGTAAATTGTCTATTCGGCTAGCCTAGGTAATAGCTATAAATACTTAGCTAATTTCATTTTGTAAAGGACTTTTGAATCTTTAATCAAATTGAACTTTGAGTTCTTTGTGAGGTTTTTTCCTCTCGAAATTTCTTTCGAGTCTCACTTAACTTATCTGCTTGCTAGTGGAGTCAATCTGATTCTCTTTTTGATACCTTTGGTTCCTACCTTTTTAGGTAACGGGTCAAGGTCCTTTCTTCATTCACCAACCCATCTTAAGCCATATAAGTCCCGGGTCGCACTCTTATAGTGTTGGTTTGTTCTTGACACTTAAGTTCGAATTCCATTCCATCTATCTATTAAAGTTATTTATCCTTATTTCTTAATATCCCAGCCTATTCAAAACTATACTTAACCTACTTTGAGCCTATTTAAACCCTTTATTCTATTAAAATTCCGAATTACAAATCTATTACAAGTTTGGGATGATACTTTCTCGTAGGTGATCGAGCAACTAAGACGACTCGAATCACTAAACTGAGGTGGATCGCATCAGATTGTATCTGGGAAAGTTGAATGCTTAAAACATGAGATTCCTTGAATGGCTAGTTTATGTTTAGTTAGGTGATAATGAAAGTGCCCTGGAAGGTTTATTGGATTGGTATGTATGTGCTCTTTTGGTTGGTTTTTAAATTGTTGATTAAGGTGCCAATTGTGGCGTATTGGTTAGGTACTTAGGATGGTTGTTAAAGTGATATTTTTGGTATGGTAGATAATATTTAAATGGTTTAACATGTAAGTTAGTTTATAATTTTGGATAGATATGAAATGGTAAGTATGTGATTTTGTTGGATATGATTAGGTATGTCCTTAGTTGATGATTTTTATGTCTATAATTGTATCTGAGGAGTACCATTTGAGTCTAGGTGATTTTGGCATGAAATAGACATTCTAAAGATAGAGTTTTACCATTTCTGAGCTCAAGTATCGATATTTTGGCATTTGGTATCGATACTTGGCCATATGAACAGTTTTAAAATAAACAGAATGTCAAAATGGTATCGATATTTATATAGTATTAATACTTTTCATTAAATATCAATACTAGAAAATAAATATTGACACCCTTGTTTTGCATAACAAACAGATTCGTGATTTGGTATCATATAGTATCAATATGTTGGATTTGGTGCCCTAAGTGTAGTGTCTTCGTCAATAAACACTTATAACACCCCAATCCCCGAACGTCAATTGAAGTGTTACTCAGGTAGAAAACAAACATATGCATAGTTAAATATTCAGTTCAATTGCTATACATATAAACTTATCTAGGCAAAGGCTCAAAAAACTTCTTCAAAACACAAGTTTATTTAATAGTATACACCATAGAATAAAAGTCAATATATTTAAATCTTTTAAGTGAAAACTCTTCTGTGAAATACAATACTAGAAGTAATGATTACTTATATAACAATTTCTTGATTACTTATAAAACAGTTTGGCATATACGAGTAGAAATCATTTCATAAATCAGAACTTAACAACCCTCAAGGGGTAACATTCTTATAAAAACTGTAACTGAATAAGAAGGCTATTTATTATAGATTCATTTTCAGAACAGAGTTACATGCCACCCCCAAAACATATGCATGTTACAAAACAAAAATAGACGAAGCTCACTACACAGATTGCTTCTTCTGGCTTAGTTCCCTTCTACAAGCTTACAACTCAAGATCACCTGAAAGAAGGGAAAGAAAAAGGGGTAAGTTCAAAAGTACTTAGTGAGTTCTAACAAGGAAAACTCAACACTTAAATAAGAACAGATACATTGAAAGTTCATAACACTTACTAATACATTAGACTCTATAAGCCGAGACATATGGGTGAACACTTAACCTTGGCTTATACTCCCTTTCAGACGTACTCACATATATGGAGCATACCATCTTTCATAAGATTGGTCATACACTTTTATCCTTTCCTCCACTTATCACTATAACCTTAACAGAACAAATGCTTCTCCGTCATCACAGTATTTTCTCACAAGTACCTTTGTATCACAACCTCTCCTCAGGCGGACTCAAAGTTGCTTTCAAAACTTACTAGGGCAGATTCAATATATCAATCATCAATTCTTTACGAATACATTACGATCTCAATGTATCAATAGGAATCAGAACATACCCTCTTAGTCATTAATCTTTCTTTTCATTTCAACCAATATATGTATCACAAAAACATACACAGTATCACATTAGCTTATTCTTTTCAATACATATCATATAACAAATACAAAGACATATTAACTTACTCTTTCATAACCTTCATTGGGTTGAACCTTAGATTTCACTTATCAGAACAGATCTTTTATATCATATCATTTTGAACACCTATGTGTTCCTGTGAGTTTAGGGTTCTTTACCAAGGTTAACAACTAACATGTCCTACCTTAGGTAACACCCATAATGTTAGGTTGGTTAGCAACTAGCATGCCCTACTAAAACCTAACACTCACACCAACTGGTTAGTAACTAACATACCCTACCAGTGGCCACCAAACTGGTTAACAACTAACATGTCCTACCAGTGGCCCATCATATATCCCCATCTAGTTAGCAACTATCATACCCTACCAGTGGTCACACATATCTGCCATTCTGGTTTGCAATTAACGTGCCCGGTCAGTGACCCATCTTAACTGGGTACCAACTTCATATCCCCAAGGAAGTCATTTTTGTATCATGCCATAATCATGCACATACACACAAACAATTACATATAACATATTTCTAGGATTTAAGTTCATGTTCTTACTTGGACCTTAACTATGACATCCACACTTTAATGTTGTACACAAGACAAAATACAACACAGAAGAATCACACAATCTGGATACTCACAAATGATTTCAAGGAAGTTAGCTATTCTATCTTTAATGTTACATTCACAACTCTTTCTTTCTAATCGATTACTTACTGTATCTTTTCTAACGAACTCCACTTAACAGGATTTCAAAGTGTAATAGAGCAAACAAAAATAGAAGGAAAAACCCCACTACAAAGGTTTTCACTGATATTTATATCACACAAGCTCCTCACTTAGGGTTAACATGTGGCTAACATGCGAAGCTAACTTCATTCTATCATGACCAACATAATCATTACAAGTCATTATACATAAAAAAGATAATTATAAAAAATTGGTACATTTCTAACTGGTTCCCAATTAAAACTCAACTAGAACTAGACAGAGATCACACATGCACAAACAGACAATATTCAGATCCATCCTTTACTAGCGTACATAAATAGAAGGTCTTAACACACAAACTTTCCAAGAGAAACATTGATTGGCGGGTTCCTCACCACGACCACGCCAAATCATAAAAATTACAATTTAGACTTCGCCCAAAAACAAATCATAACAGGCTTATAAATCATACATTCTGCCACTCATGGTGCACAACTTATACAATTACCACACTGGCGAATACAACATAAATCAGTGTTACCTTAACATAAATCTTAACTTTAACTTTTAGCCCATACAAACCACCAACAAGACTACGCCGAGCGGGGTATTACAACACTTGTAATTTTTTCTAACAAATTGCTTAATAAAAAAAATTCATTGATTACATTAATATACTTTATATAATTTTCCTCACATGGTTTTTTCACGCAAAGCAAAATAGAAGCAAATGTTTCTCATTGGTTGTCTAAATTTTTAACTAATATTAAGTGGTATTACGTGGTCAGATTGTAGTACAGAAAGACATATTATATTAGTAGACTAACCTCAACATATCCTTAGTCTAATCAGAAATGAGCAAACCGATTCAAAAACTAATATGTCATCTATCAAGTCCAATTTGGGAGATGCCTTGTCATGGGCATCGGAGGGGATAACTCCCAAAAGATAGACATAGATGTAACTGACTGGACTGACAGTACATTAGACAGGACCCAAGCAGAATAGATCCTGAATTCGTTTATGGGTTTATTCACTTGTAACGTTCATAGTGTGACATACCTAAATCTTGAGTGGATGGCAGACTATGTATGTGTGACTTGTACATTTTGATGTAAGTAAAAGCCTAAGTTCAAATAGATAAGGAATAAAAAACTGGTGTGTTCGGTGTACAACTTCTTTAGTATGTAGCGTCATCCACAACAATGGAATTCATAACCCAAAACATAGGTAAATGATATACTCTCATTGGCATTACATGGTTTATGAAAAGTGAACATGGCCACGGGTTGTCCGTCTTTGTGATGGATGACTTGATCACTATTTGATAGTGATTGGCTTTTCATGAATGAAGATGTAATGGTTACCATGAGGTAAAATAGGATCATATTGGGAGAACGTATATTATCCCAAAGAGATCAATGATATCCTATGAGGGTAACACAATAATGACAAGGTCATTGGATGAGCACTGATTAGTTGATTTTGTAATGGTATGTCGTTGAGGAGAGCTTAGTCACGATACATAGTGGAATAACTTCGTGACCAAATGAGTTTATAATTAATAGGCAAAAAGTCAGAACTTAATTGTAAATCATTTGAGCCTCAACTGCATATGTCCAATCAATCCCTCTGCTAGCTTGTTGAAACCAAAAATGAATTGCTTGTTTGAATAGAAATAAATAGAAAAACAGAAATGGGAAACATTCAAGAATGATTATGGTTTTCTACGAAATAGAGAAATGGAATCATTTGGAAATGAATGTAGGTTCCCAAAAATGGAAATTAAAATAAAATTGAAAATGAAAACTTGTAATCCTATATAGGATTACTTAAAACATGATGGAATAATGAGTTTATGTTTTTGGACTATTTTGAAACCCAAAAAAGAAAATAAATCATTCGGTCATAGTGAACATGTTGAGTTGTGACATATTGAACGAATTTTGTCAAAATTTTACCAAGGGTCAAATCATTCAAATTTTACTAGGGTAAAATTGGAGTGAGAAAATTATTTAATATGTAGATATTAAAGTTTATTTTGGGAAATAGAGAAACTAAATTGAGTTGGATCATATAATAGAGTACTGGGTCAAAAAGGCCCAAGAAGTACTTGTAATTGGACCTAATGTGAGAGAGGTCTAAAACCCCTCATATAACATGAAGGGGGTGGCAACGCTAGTAGAAATACAAGGGTGAGTCATTCACCCCACTCCTACTCTAAGTAGAATGTTGTTTTTCTATTTAAAATAAACCTCTACAACTCTACAAGGTTCTACCTTCTCTGTCTATAAATAGATGGCACCGGTAAAGTTATTTACACAACTTTGAGAGATTGTTATTCTACCAAAAAAATATAGCGAATTTATTCTGAACTTATAAACATGTTTTTCAGAATAAGAATTTTACTGATTTCTATTAAAGAAGAGAGAATTTTTATTTTCACCCCAAGAGGAAAACTCTTTCTAGTTTTGTATTTTGATTTAATTGGTTCGAGCCCACACTCGAAGCAACTCGTGGTACGAGAATAGCGGAGAAAATCGTTTGGTTGAAAGCTAGAAAACATCAAGGATTCGCTTATCCAAAAACACAGGTACAAATTTAGTTAAGGTTTATTCCTATAAATATCACAAACAGTGTCGGTTCTCAAAATTTTTATTTTCGCTGTGCAAGAAAACCATTTTGAAATCGGGTTTTTTTCCAATAATTGGTATCAGAACCAGTCTAACACCCTATACCCGGTCCGATTGCCCGGTCTGAGCTATAAGATATTACAACTACAAAACTTTAACATCGTTCACAATTTAATTAAAAATAACCAAATAATTCATTTATAATCATTTCCATGCTATTCAATCAAAACAGGACCTAATTCGAGCTTACAGAATATTTAAAACAAACTGGGAACAATTCTAGATTAAAACGAAACTTTTACAAAATTTTGAGTAAAAAGTAAAAACAAAGGTCACACGGTCGTGTGATCAAGCCGTGTGATAGAGCTTAGCCCGTGTGGCTCGAAAAAATGACTGTGTGGCCAAACCATGTAACTCATTATGCCCATGTAACTCAAGATCACACGGCCGTGTCGCTTGGCCATGTAACTCACTGTGGCCATGTGGACGAGCCTGCACCAAAAATCAAAGAGGCCACATGGTCGTTTCGTGCAACTGTGTGGGACACGCGACCATGTGGAAAACTGTGTGTGCCCAAAATACCTTCAAACACAAGCCATGCATTTAACACCACACTAACCTATTAAAAAATGTACCAAAATATACTAATTCATATTCAACCTATGTGCCTAACCAATATTCCCTAGTTGGCACCACATTTCAATATAAACAACAACCATATAGAATAAGACATAACCAACATATCAATCTTATTGAATAATCAAATAAATTCCAAGTAACATAAGCTACAATCAACCATCTATACCAAACTTTCAAATGCCAAATTACCTCAATCTAAGTTCCAAGATTTATCAAAACAAAATGACCATTTCCATAACAAATCAACAAGTAAGACATTAAATTACAAGTTACTATTTCCATGATACCAAATAACAAAATCATGTTTACTAACCAAATAGAACAAATCATTATCTCCCAAAATAAAATCAAAATAATGTTCCAAATTAGTTTCACACATTCATCACAAATTATTCATGAATTATGAAATTTAACATTATATACCAACTTTAACCACATTACAAATCCAACTAAAACTTTAAATTCATCAACTTCAAAACCATATATACATGCGAAAAAACTGAAATAACAAATAAAAAACTAGCAAAACAGAAGCTTGATAGTGTGATTCTTGAAGTTGATTCGTCCAACCAATTCCGTAAAACGTTAACTATAGAAAAAAAGAGCAAACAAAGTAAGGTTAGGTACCATAGTAAGTTCATATCTAATATTCAATTCAACTTGCCTCAACTAAACACTTGAAAACTAAAAACACTTAGATTACTTAAACCTAACAATCATTTACAATAACATATACAATTAGTGTTGAATTAGTTCATCATGTACTTTATGCTCTTTAATGATTCAATCAAATTCATTCATATAAATATATCTAAATTTCCTTACATCAATATTAAAATGAAACATTCTCTCATGATCATACCGTAATACAAACCTTCTAATAGATAAACACTGAAACTATCAAATCATTTTAACATTAGTCACAAATTTTTGTAGCCCGATGAACTATAGTAACATGACTCAAATACTTGTGTAACCCAATCACACTAAAGAGCATCAAAATGCTAACAGAGGCACCAAAGTGCATACAGAGGTACCGAAGTGCAAACAGAGGCACTAAAGTGCATACAGAGGTATTAAAGTGCAAACAGAGGCACCAAAGTGCAAAAAGAGGCATCGAAGTGTAATCGTACAAGCACGCATTCTAACCCTATTGGCATGCCAATCTATCCTAATCGTATACTTCGTTCAAACGGGCATTTTCATTGAATTCATCACATTAACAAATTAGAGGCACTTCCACATAAGCAATTCCATATACTGTAATAATTTACATTCATTCATAAATCATATTATTAATATTTCTCAATATCCAACAGTTCACACTTAGTCCGTACTCACCTTAGCTTTCGTTTATAATAAATTAATCACAATGCATAACATTTACAATCTCTTAATTTCAAGATTTTACAACAAGTAATAAGTACAAAAATATATTTATTAATACATTATAAACTTACCAAAATACGATAGCTATCAAAACGCAACGAAGACTACCTGACGGTTTTTCCTTTCTCGCGTTTATCAACCGACTAACTCTTTATCTAAATATAATAAATTTATTCAATTAACCAATTCAATATCATAAAACATTTAAATTTACATTTTTGACCCATTAACAACATTTTACACTTTTACCCTAAACTTGAAACTTTCAAATCTATCACAATTTCACCTACTTCATGCCAGCCAAATTCTCTCTTATACTATTACATCCCATAATGATTCGAATTTCACAAGAATTTCATGTCAAATTTAATATTTTATCAATTCAGTTCTTTAACTAAAAACTAACTAAAATCACTTTACAAAATAGTCCTATTTAACTATAAAGCTTAATAATCTATCATCAAACTTAAAAAAAACATCACAAGTTCATCCATGGAATAATTCTAAACATGTAATAGTTTTATGAATTAGTCCCCAAGTTAGGTAGATTAAGCTATAACGATCTCAAAAACATAAAATTTACAAGAAACGGGAAAAAAATCACTTACATGCAATAATCTAAGCTTGGTCGAATTCAAAGCTCCAACAATGGAGGTTTTAAGTTTGGTTTTCAGTGGAACAAAGAATTTTTTTTATGTTTTTATGTTTTAACTAATGTTTTTAATTAATTAACAAATACATTATTTTAATTTTTTTTATGTTTTAACTCATGTTTATAATTTTAGTTAACTAACAAATACATTATTTTAATTAAAACAACATCAAATAATGTCCACCAAACTTAATAATGGCTTAATTGTCCTGTAAGTCCACTCACATTTACTCACTAAATCATTTAATTCATAAAATTCAATAGCGATTAAGTTTTTCATCTTTTACGATTTAGTCTTTTTTTTCTTTAATTAACGAGTTAAGCGTTAAAATTTTCAAACCAAAACTCAACTTTCATAAACGAGGTCTCGATACCTCATTTTTCAAAAACACTTGACTTTAAGGACAAACCGCTTATACTTAACTATTTGTTTAATTATCAAAAAATTTATCAAATCAAAATTCAATATAAACTATATTTGACTCATATGAATTAAATAATAAAAATTATGAACTCATTGTAAGATTTGTGGTCCCGAAACCATTATTTTCGACACCACTGAAAACAAGTTGTTACAGCTATGTTGTGCTATGTTTACGGTGTAAACCGAGACTGAATCTCTCTCTTCATCTTGTTTGATTAATATTTGATAAGATGTGGCATTCTTGTAATTATTCACATGTTTAGGGGAATGTATGTGAATGAATGCAATATTATATATGTGTGTTATATAATTATTATTTTTGTCAAGGTTGTAGTTCTTAAGAAATACACCATGGACTATCATTTCCATGTAAGATTATTTTTTATTTATAAAATTCTTGTGAGCCAGAAACAAACATAGGACATAAATGTAACTTTTCCAAAAAGGAGTCCATGACGAGGAGAAGATGGAGCGATGGCGATCGAAGAGACAAGGAATGCCTTGTGGCAAAAAACTATGTAAGTTTTTGGTTTTTCATTTATTTTTTTCCAGAAATAGAACTATAGAAACCTTGGTTGGCAATTTTATTTTATTACACATCTTTTTATATAATTATTTATCATATAATTGTGATATATATGTATGAGATGATTCATAGTTGATCTATCAAAGATAAGAAGTGTAGTAATGAGAAAATACATGTGTTGTACAGACATAGAGACACAAGGAAAGAGGGTAGTAGGTAAGGAACAGAGCAGAAGCACAAGGAAGAAGGAGAAGCATTCAACCCTAGGCTTCGCAAGATATTGCAGCACTAGAGATGAGGGTTGGATTGGTGAAAGCTTCCTGAAGTTCTTCCTTCATTATCTTAATTGGTTTCTGTGAATTTTAACTGTAGAAATATGTTGTTGAATGATACTTTCATTTTGGATTTTAATTTCCAACTCATGAGCTAATCTCATCGGGTTGGGATTACTGGATGAATCTTTAGTTCCTTTAATGACCAAGGCATTATATTTATTAGATTTACTGTTTCATTCAATTTGCACTATTTTAAAATGTATGCATACAGTCTCTAGACATATATGAATGTCTGGTATGTCCATAAACTTGATTTAATTTTGAAAAGGTTAGATGAGTTAAATTGTGATCAAATGATACAAGCGAGTATTCGATAGATTAATCGTAACATTCTAGACATAGAGCTGCACTCTATACAGAGAAAGGAAGAAACAGTGTTGGGTATCCTTCTTAAGGCTTGTAGACATGTAAAGCCTTAAGTAGGGTCGCTTGAAGTCTGGCTCTCGAAATAAGCAGACTACCTTAGATTTAATCTGAATAATAGATTGGTTAAGATTTTTCCATGGCATTATTGTGTTATGAGGAAAGAATCTTAGTAATGTCAACCTTCCCATTCAACAGAGTAGATCCTCTCAACTTTGTCTCTATATCTTTGCCACAAAATTTTTAGTTAGTTATTTGATTTTAATATTGCATACAAGATTATTTCTCTACAAATTGTTATTCTATTTTGCCATAGTCTAATTCATATAGTTTATAGTAATAGCTTAACCAAATTAATCCTATCTGATCCATAAGGAGACGATCTTACTTACTACGTTATTACTTGATTTGGCGTGTACACTTGCACATTCGCATATTATATTCACACGCGACAAGTTTTTGGCGCCGTTGTCGGGGATCAAAAATTTTGTGAAATTTGGTTCTATTATTTTCTTATATAATTCCATTAGTTCTATTTAACTTTTTTGTTTTTAATTTCTACATGTTTATTGTTAGTGCAAGAGTTGAGGCATTTTTGCTAACAAAGAGTATCCTTTTGACCCAGAGATCGAGAGAAACTTGAGAAGAAGGAGATGAGAATTGAAATATATGGCTAAGATTGGAAATGATCCAGGTAGGGAAGATCCATTACATCTGAATGGTTGAGATGTTGATTTGCCTATCCCTCGTGTGATGGATGGTAGAGAAAGACCCATTCAAGAACATGTCGTGCCAATTTTGGATGATTTGAATCCAGGACTAGTAAGGCAGCACATTCAAGCTCAACATTTCAAGTTGAAACCGGTAATGTTTCAGACGCTGCAAACGGTAGGATAGTTTAGTGGTTTGCCTACTGGAGATCCATGACTGCACTTAAGACTTTTCTTGAAAGTCTATGACTCATTCAAGCAACAGGGTGTTCCTGAAGACGCCCTATGACTTAAACAGTTTCTATATTCATTACGAGATCGTGACAAAGAATGGTTGAAAGCTTTGCCGTCAGGGACGGTGGCATCTTGGAATGATCTTTGTTAAAGATTTTTGCTATGGTATAATCCACTGAATATGAATGCCAAGTTAAGGAATTGTATCACATCTTTTCGGTAATGAAAGGATGAGACGTTGTATGAAGCTTGGGAGCGATTCAAGGAATTACTTGGGAAATGTTTGATGCATGGTTTCCAACACTGGACACAGATGGAAATGTTTTACAATGGATTAAACATGCATAAGAGGATGGTAGTTAATGTGCCTGCCAATGGTACTTTGCTAGATAAATCATATAATGAAGCGTATGAGATTTTAGAACAGATTGCCAAAACTAATTATCCATACCTTACTATAAGAGTGAGGACTGGTGGAAGAGTTGTTAACACATGGAGCTTGATGCAATCACTTCATTAACGTCTCATGTATCCTCTTTAACTAATATGATCAAAACACTAAAGAGACCAACTGTAATTCAAGAGATGAAAATAGCTGAGATATCATGTGTTTATTGTGGGAAAGTTCATGTTTTTTTATGAATGCCCATCAAACCCAGCCTCTATTTATTACATGGGTAATTTCAACCGGAACAATAACCCATATTCCAACACCTAAAATCCAGGGTGGAAGAAACATCCAAACTTCAGTTGGAATAATCAAGGAATGGTGGACTCCAATAATGATGTTTGCCAGAATGCCACAAATGCACCACTTAGTTATAATCAACCCATGCCACTAAAAACTGTTCAACAAAGTTTAGCATCATCTTCTTTATCTATGGAAGCTCGGTTGAATGAATATATGTCCAAAAATGATATCGTGATCCAGAGTCAAGTTACATCCCTTAGAGCTCTTGAGAATCAAGTGGGGCAGATAGCAAATGCTCTAAATTCGAGGCCATAATGAGCTTTGTCAAGTGATACTGAGAATTCGAGATCACAAGGGAAAAAGCATTGCAAAGTGATCACTCTCAGAAGTGGAACTCAGTTGAATGACATTGCTAAAGATGCCATGACAGGAGAGGATAACTCGAATAACAACCATGTGAAAATCCTAAAGCCATCTGAAAAGTACACTGCAGTTGAAAAGGCTAAGCAAAATATTATTGCAGCAGAATCAGATCGTGTTACTAACAAAAATGTCATAGCAAAACAATATCAGTAACCTGAAGGACAACCACCTCCACCTTTCCTTAATGATTCCATAATTCTAAATAGGATATTCTGTTCAAAAGAATTTTGGAGGTCTTGAAGCAACTCCACATCAACATACTGCTAGTAGAAGCTTTGGAGCAGATGTCCAATTATGTGAAATTTATGAAAGATATATTGTCAAAGAAGTGAAGATTGGGAGAATTTGAGACTGTTGCTCTCATTGAAGGGTGGACAACAATGTTGATGAATAAGTTACCTCCAAAGTTTAAGGACCTAGGGTGTTTCACTATCCCATGTTCAATTCGAAATCGTTATGTTGGTAAGGCATTATGTGATTTAGGAGCGAGTATAAATCTAATGTCTCTATCTATTTTCAAGAAGTTGGGAATTGGGAAGGCAAGATCTACTACGGTTACGTTGCAACTGTTAGAGTATGCCCAAAGATCAATCGTGAGATGGTTGTAATAACATACTTGATTTATCATGTTTATTAATATAAGGCGTTACCATTATTATTTCA
>CM025141.1:23774698-23788715 GCA_013467495.1 Gossypium gossypioides
CCATCTTCTCAACCAAAAGAATATTCGGCTTTTAGAAAAGTTTAAAGAAACCAGATTTGAATGGAAAGACGGAATACAACCACTTACCACCTTGTTAGAAATACTTGCGGAATCGAAACAGAGAGGGGATAATGTTGAGTTTCGGTTAGAGTAAGAATCACCCAAAGAAGAAAACTTCCGATCACAAGCTGAAAAGGGAGGGGAGAACTTTCAGTCACAAGCCGAAAATGAGGAAGTGTCCCAAGGGCTAGGGCGATAGATTTGGCCGAAAGAATCAATAGAAAAGAAAGGATGAAACAAGTAGTTGGCTGAACTTGAAAAGAATAGAGAAGAAGAGGAGGTTTCAGCAGATGTTGGTGCAAAAGAAGGGGAGAGGAATGGACTTGAAAACAAAATAGTTTAATTTACCAGAATGGTAGGAGTCGAATACCCAAAATGCACAAATGACCACTTGCAAATTCGGCACAAGAGAGCAAAGAAATAAAAGAGCCTTCACAATTTCAGAAATCGATGACAAACTGACCAAAACTGAGAGAAAACCCCTCAGTCGAGTTTACTAAGGCCTTAGAGTCCCATTCGGCCACTACTCTCCTCCCCCTTCAAACTCCTTGAAAATCTCCACAAATCCCTCATTGATATCCTCCAAGACCAATTCAAACTTCACCTTGTAGATTTCAATCTAACTCTACTTCTCATGCTACAGGGAAATAAAATAAATACTCTTTGCATGCCTAGAGATTTGAACCCAAGCTCTCGCATCAGCTAATTCACGCCACTTGCCTCCTTGCCAGAAGCTCTTTTTGTGCCACATTTTATCTTCAATTAATTAAAAGGTCAAAAGGCCAAAGTCTAGGTTCCTTTAAAAGAAAAACAAAAATTAATTGCAAGAACCAAGACTTGAACCAGGCTCCCTTGCAACCTTAATGACGCCACAACCACTAGACCACATGCTTCATTATGTCATTTTTTTAACACAATAATTTAAAATACCTACATCCAAGCATCTAGGGTTTTATCCACTTAAAACCAAAAATTTTGCTAAAGTTCAGGTTTGAACCTAGGACTTTTCCAACTCTTTTTAGGATCCTTAACCACTAAAGCAGACATACTTTTGTGCACCTAATCGTTCCCTTGCTCAAGGCCCAATACTTCTAGGCCCAAATTCTGAGGCGTTACACAGTATCTGAATCACCCTCTCAAATTGACCATCAGTTTGAGGATGGAACGTAATATTGAAGTCCAATCTTGAACCAAAAGCTTCATGCAGTTTCTTCCAAAATTGAGAAGTGAAGCGAGAATACCTATAAAAAATTATCGAAACTGGAACCCTGTGAAGCCTCACAATCTCCAAAATGTAGAGCTTCGCTAACTTATGCAGTGAATAATCAGTCCGAACAGGATGAAATGGGCAGACTTGGTTAATTGATCCACAATAACCCAAATAGAATCCTTCTTATTAGGTGTTAAACGCAACCCACTAACAAAGTCCATCGTAACACGTTCCCATTTCCATAAGAGAATCTTAACGGGTTGGAGCAAACCCGAAGGTAACTGGTGCTCAGCTTTAACTTATTGGCACGTCAGACAATGAGCAATGAAATCTGTTACCTCTCGTTTCAAAACTGGCCACTAATACAGCTCACAGAGATCCCGATATATCTTATTTCCACCGAGATGCATAGCATAAGGGCTATTATGTGCTTCCCTCAGAATCGACTACCTCAAATCAAAATCACTCAGTACACAAACCCATCCTCGGAAGCACAGAACCCCATCCTTATTCAACCCAAAATCAGACGTGCTGTAACTCTCAACCTGACGAAAACGTAAAACTAGATAATCATCCCTCAACTGCTTATCCCGAATCTGATCAATCCAAATCGGCTTAACTTGCAACTCGACTAGCAGAAGTCCATCATCAAACAAACTGAGATGAGCAAACATCGCTCTCAGATCAGACATCGCTCTCGGACTGAGTGCATTGGCCACCACATTGGCCTTACCGTGATGATACTCTATCGTATAGTCATAGTCCTTAAGTAGCTCAATCCATCTATGCTGCTAGATTCAACTCCTTTTGAGTAAGTAGGTACTTGAGGCTCTTGTGATCGATGTAGATTATACACCTCTCACCATACAAATAGTGCCTCCAGATCTTTAAAGAAAACACCACGATAGCTAACTAGAGATCATGCGTCGGATAGTTCCCCTCGTGTGACTTAAGTTGTCGGGACCAATAAGCCACAACCTTACCATCTTGCATCAGTACACATCCCAACCCGACGTGCTACGCGTCATTATACACTACAAACTCCTTACCAGATTCAGGTTGTATCAGAACAGGAGCTTGAGTCAGAACAGACTTGAGCTTATCAAAGCTCGATTGTTGCACATCAGTCCATACAAAAGGGGCATTCTTACACAGAAGCTTGTTAGGGGAGCTACAATCAACGAGAACCCCTCAACAAACCGCCGATAATAACCCGTAAGACCCAGAAAACTGTGGATCTCAGAGACGTTATTAGGCTATTTCCAATCAAGCACAACCTCAATCTTTCTAGGATCAACTCGAATCCCCTTAGTAGAAACCATGTGACCCAGAAATGTTACCTCTCGCAACCAGAATTGACATTTGCTCAACTTAGCGTAAAGTTGTTTCTCTCGAAGTATTTAAAGCACTACTCTAAAAGGCTCATCATGCTCATCCTTGGTCTTAGAGTGCACCAGAATATTGTTGATAAATACTACAATGAACTGAACCAGATACGGCTAAAAAACTCGGTTCATCAGATCCATGAATGCAGCCGGAGCATTCGTCAAACCAAAGGGCATTATTAGGAACTCGTAGTTCCCAAAACGAGTCCTAAAAGTCATCTTATGAATATCAACCTCCTTAACCCTAAGCTGATGATACCCAGAGCATAGATCTTTCTTCAAGAATACCGAAGCCCCACGAAACTGATTAAACAAATTGCCGATCTTCGAAAGTGCGTACTTATTCTTTACAGTTAGCTTATTCAATTGCCGATAACTGATACACATCCTCATAGTACAATCATTTTTCTTCACAAACAAAATCGGTGCCCCTCACAGAGACACACTAGGACGGATGAACCCACGATCCAGAAGCTCTTGAAGTTGAGCCTTAATCTCTGTAAGCTCTTTCGACGCCATACTGTAAGGAGCGATGGACATCGGAGCTGTACCCAGTAAAAGCTCAATGACAAACTCAACTTCTTGATTCAAAGGTAAACCCAGTAGCTCTTCAGGAAATACATCCAGAAATTCTCTCACTGTTCTAATATCCCCAATAGAAGAGTCCCCAAAAACAAAAACACTGACATAGGCCAAATATGCCTCACACCCTTTTCAAACCAGTTTTTCGGCCACTAGAGCAGAGATCACATTAGATAAGTAATCTCGACACTCATTGATCATAACCACTTCCTTATCATCCTTGGTCCTCAGAACGACCCTCTTAGTCGCGTAGTCCAAACTAACTTGGTGCTCTACTAACCAATCCATACCCAGAATCAAGTCGAACTCCCCAAACGGTAGCTCCATTAGATTGCCGAAAATACAGTCCCTTGTACTTCTAACAAAACATTCATATATAATCTACTAACCTGAATAGATTGTCCCAATGGACTCAGTACAGAAATCTCACCCGAAGTACTCTCAACCACAATCCCCAGGTTTTCAAAAATAGAACTAACTACATACGAGTGAATTGACCCTATGTCTATCAAAGTAGTATACTGAATATCATAAATAAGGAAAGTACCTGTAATCACATTAGGGGCATCTCTGTCCTCTCAGTGTCGAGCAGCATATACTAACGCAGGCTGCCTCGCCTCAGTCTGATTAGCACCTCTGCCCAGTGCTCTTTGTCCTTGACCCATACCATTACCACCCCTAGCCGGACCACGGCCCTTAGGTGGCTGCTGTACTGCCCTCTGAGGCTGAACAAAACCTGATCTCGTAGCTTGCATCTGATCAAAATGATGTGGACACTATTTAATTTGATGCTTCAAAGACCCACAATGTAAACAAGCCACTACTCTCCTCCAACACTTGCCCGGATGGCGCTTACCACAATCACTACACGGCTGAACTCCAATAGAAGCAACTGGAACTCCCACTCTAGAAGGTCCATCAGGTTTGGCCCATTTCTTAGGCCTCTGAACAGAACTAAAGGGCTCTGAACCTTCTTATTGTTTCCCCTTTCACGATCTCAGTTTTGACACTCCATGCGCTTAACCTCTTTGGCGATCTTCACCTTATCTATTGGAACAACAAAATTTTGCTCCCTCTACGAGGATATCAATACCCTCAGACTGTCCCTCAAACCATCCTCAAAGCAGACACATTTCTAATACTCAGATGCCATCATGCCTCGAGCATAGCGACTCAGTCTTAGAAACTCGGCCTCATACTCGGCCATAGTCCTATCACCTTGCGTGAGATTCATGAACTCACGTATGCGAGCATCCACATAACTCGCTCCCACATACTTCCTTTGAAAGGCAGTCTTAAAATACCACCAATTAAAACGATTTGATTGGGTACCCTCCTCAACCGGTAACCACCACATGCCCTAAATTATCATCTTGCAAACATGCCAACACTTACCACTTTGGTCATAAAAACCATGCATCAATTTGATCATATAAACACCAACCATTAAGCATCAAAGTGCCAAAAGCACACCAACCACCAAGGCATCAAAATAACATAAGTTTCATAAATTCATAACAATATTACATGCCAATATCATCAACTAATCATTAGACATAGTCCACCTATACATGTCATTATAACCATGACTAAAGCATTAAAATCTACCAATAAAATCGATGGATAGTGTGATGGATCTCCGATTAGCTTCTAAGCCGATCGAGCTTCCGATAATCTGTAAAGTAAAGGGAAATAACTACGTAAGCAATGAATGTTTAGTAAGCTCGTATAAACTTTAAGGATAATATTTCATTTCAATAATGAAATCTATAGGTTAAATACCTATACCAATGCCTCAAGACTTATCAAACCATAACCATCAACTCACAAATGAATAAGTTCATTAATGTAGCATATTTATTGACCATTCATAACATGATAGAATTTCTCGAGACATAATATATAATCATCAATTTTTTATAAGATTATATATCTTTTTATTTCCTTACTTTCCATTCCGTTCCCAATGCTTATCATAAACATAAACAACATTATTAGTTCTCGATTCAGTGTATTTATCAATGATATAGATAGATTCATCTATAGCATAAACAATTTGCTCACATACAATTACATCATTTATCACATTAAACCTTTTATAACATCATAACACATCCCAATTACGTACTTACCATTTCATTCCCTTTTCTTACCCATTTCATATGCATAGTACAAGTATAATCATAAACATCAATCATATGCACAAGCTTGGCATAAGCCTAAGCACATCAACAACACATGTTAGTTCATTTAAACATTATTCATATGAATTTGACATGAATAACCATTATACTTGAGCATGATTCAATTGGATTTATCATCCATCTCAACATAACATATTTTTCATGTAGCTCACCATTTCAAAGTCATTAATACATACATGTCGTGGTTCACATTGAACACTTCCCATTTCATTTGCATAACACATAGAATAGCTATAGCCATAAGCTAGTGATTAAACATATAACTTAGCAATATCATCATATGGTACATAAACATAACATCATTTTAATCATACTTTTCATAATCATGAATATTCATACTTTGATCATCGATACATCATACATTTCGATAATTGCTGTAGTGATCATATTTGATGAAATCATCCCTTACCGAAGCTTACTCAAAGTGTGCTAAACGATGGTCGAAATCATCCCTTTTCTTTAATCGATGGTCCTCACCATCCTTTTTCATATTCGATGGTCGAAACCATCCCTTTTCATTAAAAGATGACCGTTACCATCTCGTTTCATATTCGATAGTTGAAACTATCTTTTTTCATATTCGATGGTCGTCACCATCCCTTTTCATAGTCGATAGTCGAAATTATCCCTTTTCATATTCGATGGTCGTCGATTCGTCATTGGATTTTTCCGCTGAGAAATAATATGATAATATAACATGATAACATTTAAAACATAAATTTAAAATGCTATTTAAATGTACGAACGTACCTCGATGATAAAACGTAGATACAGAGTCAATGATTCTGAAACTTTATCTTTGCCCTGATCTAAAGCCATATGAGGTCTATCTTGATCTAAATGAATAAATTCAATCTATTTAATATCCATTTCAATCAATTCAATCCAAAAATCATATTTTTGAAAAATCATGCTTTTGCCCCTAATGTTTTGATTTCTTTACAATTTAGTCCTTAAGCTCGTAAAGTGAAATTCAAGCAATTTCATCACTAACCCATGCTATTCGAATTTCATATAGGTCCCTATCAGCTCATATAATTATTTATTTCATAGTTTTCACCTCACATTTTACACATTTTACTAATAAATCCTTATTTGACATTTTCAACAAAATTCCCTTTACAAAAGTTGTTTATCTAACAATAGAGGTTCATTTTCTTCCATAGAACATCACAAAAAACAAGTATACAATCATGGAAAAACCATAATCTTTTAATAGTTTTGTAAATTAGTCCCTAGGCTAGCTAGATTAAGCTACGACTCCAAAAACATAGAAATCATTAAAAACGGGATAAAAACACATACCATGCAATAAAAGATTAAGCATGCTCCCATGATTTTTCTTTCTTCTTAATTTCAATGGGGAAGAAGATGAATGAAATAAAATGGCTTTTGTTTTATTAATTTTAACCTTAATTACCTATTTAACTTTATGCCCTTAAAAAACATTAATAATTTCAAATAAACCAATCCCATAAATGTCCACTATCACTTAAATGGTCTATTTACCATCCAAGTACTCATACATTTAAGTTCTATAGCCATTTAGTGCCTTTATCTTATAGAGCTCAAATTTTGCACCTTTTACGATTTAATCCTTTTTATCGAATTAAGCATGCAAACGATAAAATTTCTTAATGAAATTTTTATACAATAATACTAATGTGTTGTAGACATTAAAATAATAATAAAATAAATATTTTCACGTTAGATTTGTGGTCTCGAAACCACTATTCTAGTTTTACTGAAAATGGGCTAGTACAACTCTCCTCTTGAAGAAATTTTTGTCCCAAAAAATCTTACTAGAAAAGAGGTTCTAATATTGTTTTCTCATAGCTTCTTCCGGTTCCCAGGTGGCCTCCTCTATACCGTGTCTTTGTCAAAGAAATTTCACTAAAGCTATGCTTTTATTTCTCAATTCTTTAACCTCTCGAGCTAAGATTTTGATCGGTTCTTCGCTATACGACATATCAGGTTGAATCTCGACATCCATTGGTTGGATAACATGCGAAGGGTTTGATTGGTACCATCGTAACAGAGATACGTGAAACACATTATGAATCCTTTCTAACTCTGATGGCAAATCTAAATGATACACAACTAGCCCAATTCTTTCGATAATCTCATACGGGCCGATAAATCGCGAACTTAGCTTTCCTTTACAATCGAAACGAAAAACTTTCTTCTAGGGCGATACTTTCATGAACACTTTATCGTTGACTTGAAATTCAATGTCTTTACGTTTTAAATCTGCATACCATTTCTGTTGATCTGAAGCTACTTTCAAACAATCTCGAATTACTTTTACTTTTTCTTTAGTTTCTCATATCAAATCAACCTCGTGAATCTTTTTCTCACTAAGCTCAATCCAATACAACGGAGTTCGACATTTACGACCATACAAAGCTTCGCATGGTGCCATATTTATGATCGATTGATTGTTGTTATTGTATGTGAACTCAACCAACGGTAGAAATTTCTCCCAGTTGCCTTCGAAATCTAAAATACAACATCTAAGCATGTCTTCAAGTATCTGGATCACTTGCTCGGACTGACCATCAGTCTGAGGATGAAATACGGTGCTAAAATGTAAACGCGTACCTAGAGCCTCATGTAACTTGCTCTAGAATCGTGATGTAAATCGTGGATCTCTATCAGAAATAATGGAGATCGGTACTCCGTGCAATTTGACAATCTCAGTAACATAAAGCTCGGCTAATCTCTCAAGAGAATAATCTATGTGTACCGGAATAAAATGTGCAGACTTTGTCAGACGATCAACGACAACTCAAATTGCATCTTTCTTTTTCGGAGACAAGGGTAATCTCGATACAAAATCTATGGTGATACACTCCCATTTCCATTCCGGTATCATTACTGGCTGTAACAAACCAGAAGGTACCTGATGTTCAACTTTAACTTGCTGACACACTAAACATTTCGATACAAACTCAGAAATCTCTCATTTCATGCCCGGCCACCAGTACATTTGTTTTACATCGCTATACATCTTATTTCTACCAGGATGAACAGATAAACTTCCGCTATGAGCTTCATGCAAAATCTTCTGAATGATATCTCAATTTCTCGGAACACAAATTCTGCCTCTGAAGTATAAACAATCATTGGATCCAATCTAAAAATCTTAATCAGAAGTCGACTCACCCCGTTTCTGTTTAGCTAACAATACATCATCACATTTTTTTAGCCTTGTAAATCTGTTGTAAAAACATCAGTCTAGCTTTCAACTCTGTTAAGATCGAACCATCATTAGACAACGTCAATCACGTATTCAATGCTCACAAAGAAAATATAGACTTTCTGCTTAAAGCATCAGCAACTACATTCACTTTACCCGGATGATAATCATTCATCAAGTCATAATCTTTCAATAACTCGAGCCATCTACGCTATCTCGAATTCAAATCTTTCTGCGACATTAAATGCTTCAAACTTTTATGATTTGTAAAGATGTGACATTTTTCACCGTACAAATGGTGTCGCCAAATCTTCAACGCAAACACAATAGCTGTAAGTTCTAAATCGTGCGTCGGATAATTCTTTTCATGTGGCTTCAACTGTCTAGAAGCATAAGCTATCACTTTGCCTTCCTGCATCAAAACATAGCCTAAACCATTTAAAGACACATCACTGAAAATTATTAACTCTTTACCCGACTTAGGCTGAACTAACACCGGTGCCTCGGTCAGCAACACTTTCAACTGATTGAAACTTTGCTGGCATTTCTCAGACCACTCAAATTTATCATCTTTTTGCAATACTCTCATCATTGGCAGAGCAATCATCAGAAATCCCTTAACAAACCTTCTGTAATACCCGACTAATCCCAAAAAACTTCTAACCTCAGATACATTTCTCTGAAGTTTCCAATCAACAACAACTAAAACCTTGCTCGGATCAACTCTGATGCCCTCAACTGATACAACATGTCCTAGAAATCTGATTTCCCGAAGCCAAAATTCACATTTCCTAAACTTGATGAATAATTACTTTTTGCCCAGAGTTCTCAAAACAATTATCAAATCCTCGGCATGCTCAGTCTCATCTCGTGAGTAAATCAATATATTATAAATAAATACCACAACAAATCGATCCAAATACAGTCTAAAAATTATGTTATCAATTCCATAAATACTGCAGGTCATTAGTTAAACCAAATGACATCATAAGAAATTCATAATGTTCGTACCTGGTTCTGAACGCGGTTTTCAACATATCAGATTCTTTAAGTCGTAGCTGATAGTAACTAGAACGAAGATCAATCTTCGAGAATACTTTTGCACCTTTCAACTAATCAAACAGGTCATCAATTCACGGTAATGGATATTTATTCTTGATCGTAACTTTATTGAGCTGGCGATAATCAATAAAAATCTCATAGATCGGTCTTTTTTCTTAACAAACAGAACAGGTGCACCCCAAGGTGAAAAACTGGGTCGAGTAAAACCCCTATCTGTCAACTCTTGTAACTGCGCTTTCAACTCTTTAAACTCAGTAGGAGCCATTCTGTAAGGAGCTATTGATGTCGGAGATGTTCCTTGTACTAACTCAATAGCAAACTCAACCTCTCTGATTGGTGGTAACCCGGGTAACTCTTCTTGAAACACATCTGGATACTCACAAACCCCTGGAACTGATTCTAACTTCAATTCAGAAACTCTAGAATCAAATACATATGCAAGGTACCCATCATAGCCTTTTCTCACATATCTCTGTGCTGACATAGCCGAAATAACATTAGGCATACCACTCAAACTATCCGATTCAATCTGAAGCTTTCACCATTTGGACACTTTAACACAATAAGCTTTCATCTATAGTTCACAATAGCATCATGCAGACTCAGCCAATCTGTGCCTAAAATCACGTCAAACTCATCAAATGGCAATAGCATCAAATCGACCAGAAAATTATAACCCCGAATCATCAACGGACAGTTTTTGCAAACCTTATCAACTAGTACATACTGACTTAGGGGGTTCGATACTTTAACGATAAATTCAGTGGACTCAACAGGTAAATTCTTTCTTGAAACTAGATTTGTGCATACATACGAATGGGTTGATCCTGGATCAATCAAAGCAGTAACATCAATATAAAAGATAGAAAATGTACCAGTAATAACATCTGGCACTGAAGCTTCCTCTCATACACAGATCGTGTAAGCTCTAGCTGGTGTTCGTGCCTCGGATCTCATAGCAAAGTCTTTTGTTCCAACACGGTTATTAGTCACATTTCCAAGATTACGAGGTGGTCTACCTCCTGTAGCAGTGTTGCACGGTCGAATAGTCTAAACCTTTTCTTTTTTGAGTACCTCTAGGGAATCTCGAATAAAATGCTTATATGATCCACATTTGAAACACGCACCTTCTTTCGCCCTGCACTCTCCAAAATGTCGATGTCCACACTATTGACAATCAGACTTATTATCTTTAATAGTGCTTACGCTCGCTACAGACGTAGCTTGAGCTTTTGAACCTACATGATGTTTACTTCGCTCTCAACCAGAATATCCCATTAAAGTAGTTTAATGTTCTCTCGATTTCTTTGATGACGACTTATATGACTTTCCCGATGATCTCTTTCTTGAATCTCTAGCTTCAAAATAAGCTTTTCTCTTTTTTTTGCTAAGTTCTTCGGTTTGTGCGCTCGATCAACCAGAATAACAAATTCTTTCAGCTCAAGTATCCCAACTAACAACTGTATGTCTTTATTTAACCCGTCTTCGAACCGCTTGCACATAGCAACTTCGGTTGGAATACATTCCCGGGTATACTTGCTCAATCTAACAAACTCCCTTTCATACTCGAACACTGGCATTCGATCCTGTTTAAGCTTAAAAAATTCTTTACGTTTCTGATCAAGAAATCTTTGACTTGTAATTTTTTTCTGAATTTGGTTTGAAAGAATTCCCAATCTATACGCTCTCTCGGCACAACTGAAATTAATGTATTCCACCATTGATAAGCTAATTCTTTCAACAAAGATACGTCACATTTTACGCATGCTGTCGGTGTACAAGACAACTCGAAAAGACCCTGATGGTGTTCTCTAACCAGAACTCGGCTCTCTTCGAATCACCATCAACTGTAGCTCTAAATTCTTCAACCCCATATTTACAAATTTTGTCAATTGGTGGTTTATTAACTCGCATTGGTTCCAAACCCTGAGGAACTATGGGGATCGGTTGGGGAACGAGTGGGGGTGGTGGTTGCTGAGCTGCCGGGTTTGTTCGTACGAACTCGGTAAACCATTCACTCATCATTTGGAAGAAGGCTTCCTTAGCCTCTCCTCCTCGGCCCTCAAATATAGGCCTAATGCCACTCAACGCTGCTCCATGAACGGAGGCTTGCGCGTTACTTTCAACTTCATCGGAGTAAGCTCTGTTGGATGTCATTACTATATGAAAACGTAGTTCAAACAAGTCAGGAGTTATCACACTATCACAGGTTATATAATGGCATGTATTTCTAGACTCACACACGCTACGTCCAGTCTGAGAATCAACTAAATCGTAGCTCTTATACCACTAAATGTAACACCCCTAACCCGTATCTATCACCAAAATAGGGTTACAAAGCATTACCATAAAAACGTAACTCAAATCTTTCATTTACAACATTTCATATTCGTTGCAAAATCCAATCAAACACATGCATAACATCCCTTTTTTGAGCCTTCGAGGCCTTAGAAACAATTCAGGACTAAATAAAAAACATTTAAAACTTTATGGAAAAAGATAGAAAAATTTACACTGCAGAGGTCACACGGCCGTGTGGCTAGGCCATATGACTCACACGGCTGAGACACACACCCGTGTCTTAGGCCGTGTGGACATTCGAAGTAGGGACACACGGCTGTGTCCCAGCCCGTGTTCGTGCTCATGTAACTCTTTGGCTTGGTTCACACGGCCAAGCCACACGCCTATGTGCTAGGCCGTGTAACTCTAGAATGCAACCTTTAAAAACCTACAAAGGACACACGACCGTATCGCATGGCCGTGTGTCACACATGGCTAAGTCACATGCCCATGTCTTATGCTGTGTGGATAAGAAATAGGCCGTTTTCAAGCCATCTCTCTCATCCAAAACATTCCCACACATTCAAGCCACCTGCACCTATTTCAAGCATCAAAATATACCCAAACATGTATTTTAAGACCAATTCAATAGGTTATTTATCCATACAACTAATATGCCAAAAGGCACCTCAAACATAAATCATCAAGTCAACCTAAACATGGGCACATTTACCATTTATCAAATAATTTGCTTCTATGCCAAAACATATCACAATTGATACATATCAACCATACCATAGTAGATTCATGCCATATCAAAATAACCTTACCCTTTTGACCATTCCTCACATGCATCATCAATCTACCTAAATGACATAAACTAACCATTTCCAAATGGTACCAAACAATCGACATTTATATACCATATTTACATCATGCACATCTAGTTTAGTACCTTTCCAAAGTAAACCATATTCCACCCACATATATATTTAGCTTAATTCCATAACAAGTTATACCATAATTGACAACAAGCCAAATTCACATTCAAACATACCAAATGGTTCATAATTCAACCAATTATACTTAACTAAATTCCATATTAGTTCATGCCCTAAATGATCATTTTGCAAACATGCCAATTCTTACCTCTTTGGTCAGAAAAACCATGCATCAATTTGATCATATGAACACCAACCATTAAGCATCAAAGTGTCAAATGCACACCAACCATCAAGGCATCAAAATAACATAAGTTTCACAAATTCATAGCAATATTACATGCCAATATCATCAACTAATCATTAGACATAGTCCACCTATACATGCCATTATAACCACGATCAAAGCTTTAAAATCTACCAAGAAAATCGATGGATAGTGTGATGGATCTTCGACTAGCTTCCAACCCAATCGAGATTCCAATAATCTGTAAAGGAAAGGGAAACAACTACGTAAGCAATAAATGCTTAGTAAGCTCGTATAAAATTTAAGCATAATATTCCATTTCAATAATGAAATCTATAGGTTAAATATAAACCTATACCAATGTCTTAAGACTCATCAAACCATAACGATCAACTCACAAATGAATAAGTTCATTAATGTCGCATATTTATTGACCATTCATAACATGATAGAATTTCCTGATACATAATATATAATCATCAATTTTTTTATAAGATTATATATCTTTTTATTTATTACTTTCCATTCCATTCCCAATGCTTATCATAAGCCTAAACAACATTATTAATTCCCAATTCATTGTATTTATCAATGACATAGGTAAATTCATCCATAGCATAAACAATTTGCTCAGATACAATTACATCATTTTTCACATTAAACCTTTTATAACATCATAACACATCCCAATTATGTACTTACCGTTCGATTCCGTTTTCTTACACGTTTCATATGCATAATACAAGCATAATCATAAACATCAATCATATCCACAAGTTTGGCATAAGCCTAAGCACATCAACAACACATGTTAGTTCATTTAAACATGATTCATATGAATTTGACA
>CM025141.1:23914037-23932011 GCA_013467495.1 Gossypium gossypioides
GTGAGCTTGAAGATAGTGGAGAAGACTACTCAGTCGAAGCATTTATCCTAGACAAATAAAAAAGGTATAATTTTGATTAAGTGTTTATTACTTTGGATATCAACCAAGTTCTTATTTTGGAATTTTGTTTTTAAACTCTATTTTTTCCTTAAATTTATTTTCCGCTGCAGTTTCTAAACCCGATTTTTCAACACACATGTTAATCCTAAGAGAGAGTACGTGTTAACATGCATAGGGTCTATTTGACCCCAGTACGTCACATCAAAGGACCATACTTTATAAATACGGAAATAAGCCCTCAGGAGAGAGGAGGATAGACGAATACTCAACAATCCCTATTGATGAATAAAACATGAACTTTTTCTTTTTCTCTACTATTTCTTGTTCTTTTACTTTATTATTTATTTTATAACCTATTATCAGTACGATTCTCTTTTTATTTTTTTCATAAGTTTTATTAAACATGATTACACAAAAAAAAATCCCCAAATCATGCAGAGAATTATCCTCAACCGCTTGCCACTTGAGCAAGGGTCCTTAACCACTAATTTTCTCATTTCCCCCCTTTATCCTTTTGTTGTGAGTCTCCACCTTCCCAAGTTTCAATTTTGTTACTTGTGCCATCCACATAAATCTAAAATTGCTACCAATTTTCACTGACCAAGCTGCTAATTAACTCTTTATCTATGCCTTTCCATAGCACCACGTCTTGCCATTTTCAACCAGCAACCAATGCAATAGTCAGTCACTCCAAATTTATTGCTCAAGCTATTTTCGGTTGTCTCCTAGAGGTGCTGCTATTTCAGTATTCAATTAAGGCATGCACACTATGGGTAATCATTAGAGCTTTTAACCACTCAATTTTTTATGCCCTTTTTATGCAAAGAAATTTATATAATCATTATTTGATATGTTTTCTCCATTATTCACTAACTTTTGATAAAATTGTTTTATGAAAAAATTTACTACGTTAAGGTTTCTTTTAAATTAAGGTTATTTTTTTATTGAATTATATTTTGCATGATATTTGGATGATTAAAAATTTGACTATTAAATTATTGTTATTAAATATTCTTAAATTTTGATTAAATTTGTGTGTGTGTGAGTTTTATTAATCAATTGCCTTCGATTAAAGGGAAAAAAGAAATTTGATAGGATCTAATAGACTTTTATTAATTTGTTATTGTTGAATGATTGGATTATACATGTTAAACTGAATTATAAAGTATAAATAATTTATTAGAGCATCATAAGATTCTATAACGTATATGTGGTGTTGAAATTTGGTACAATGTGTATCGAATAACTTTCAATCATCATACACAAAAATTTTGATTGTTTTATAAATGATTTTTACTATTCATTTATAAATGTTCTCATGAAAGCAAAGTTGTTTTAGTACTTGTAATAGTGCTCATGATAATAGTTAAGGTGATGGTGATTGTTAATGATCTACATGTATATTTTACTAATTTATTTAGTTATAGCATGTTTATTATAACTGGAGACTAATCATGACAACATGAACAAATAGATTTTGAATTGAAATCCACACATGTTTGCAATGGTGATTATGAAATAAAGAATCCATTGGGATGTTTAGAAGTTTGTCCTATTAAATTTGATGCATTCCTTGAAGTGAACGCAAGCTTAAAAAAATTTTAAAGGATATAATCATAAATGTGATAAGTGGAATAATAATAACCACTAGAAGTGAAAACATAGTAATAAATAAAAGAACAATGAGAGTTCTCAAGATAACCCTTCAAAGGTTAGAGATAACTTATCTTATCAATATGATATGAAAGATCATCAATCACATACCTGTTGTCTGTCCAAATATTTTGTCCAACTATATTAATATTCTTTAAGAATATATATATGTCTTGTTGACAATGTAGCAATGAATATTATCCTTATAGATAGAAAGTGTTTATCTTATTTGGTACTGAAACAAACCAATATTATTGCAATATTTGATAGTACAAAATTAGTTAAAATCTTTAAAAGAGCTAATATATCAATATCTAAAAGAATAAAATTTGTGATGGTTACTGTATTAGTTTTAAAAAATATTCATTGTAATGGATATTATATTGAGATTGTGAATGAGGTATGGATTACTTTTGCTATAAATATCTATTTTGATTTTGAAAAGGATAAAGAAAGATTGAATTATTGATTTCTATTAATCACTCTTGTTATTAAATTGAATTTAGTGTGATTATCTCTATGATCTTTTTTTGTCATCAACCTCATGAAGGGTTGAAAGTAAGATATTTGACTATGAAAGGTCCACTTGCATTGAGGAATTTTTTAAAAGAAATATATAATAAGCATAATATGATAATTCTATCTAAATCTCGTTATTGTTGGATGCACTTGGAGATGCAATATTTTAAAACTATGAGTTAGTATAACTTTACAACATTGAGTTTTCAATAAAAATTATGTGGGGAGAATATTACCAATGACGACTTGTTACAGAAATTTTTTTCAACTTTTCATGCTTCAAATGTGCTAAATAACGAGCTATTAAATGAAAAACCATCATCGTATTAGATTTGCTTCATTCTCTGAAGCGAATGTAGCAATATATAAAGGCATAATCTTTGACGTAGATGTAGTAAGCGGCTATATAATAATTGTAAAAGGGATGATCATAATAATTCTTCTAATCACTAGAAGTGAAAAAATGAAGATAAATAAGAAAAGAACAAGAATTCCCAAGATGACCCTTTAAGGAGTGAAGATAACTTATTGATAACTCTTAAAAAGAGTTATATTTCATGTACTTAGGTACATCTAGTTGTATTTTAGGACATTTCATTAGTATTTTTAGCATTGCATTAGAACTTGGGCTACGTTTAAATATTAGGTACTTTTAATTGCTCATGGAAGGGCTATGTTTTGTGGTATTGGCAAGTGTAGGATGAGGAATAAGAAATAAATGAGTGAAGTTTTGTCGTGGCAAAAGGGTGGTCAGATTGCCAACTCGTATGCCATGGCAATGCTAGGCTATTGAAATTATCCTGAAAAAGAAAAAAACAATTTAAAAAGCCAAAGGAGGAAACCCTAGAGAGCGGACAAAAAGGGAAAATATCCTTAGGTAAAATAGAAGGCAACGACTGAATAGAGACAGGAAGAGGAAAAACGAAGGCAGCCCCTCTCAACCACCTCAGGACACTGCGCAGCTGAAGTATGGATTGGACAAGTGAACGCTGTCCTCCCAACGTTCTTCCATTATTTCTAATATGTTCATTCATGAATTACAGTGATGAAAACGATGTTTGAGATGAATTTTATTTGTCAACCTATGAGCTAAATCTCAGAGGGTTGGGGTTACTTTGATTAAACTTTAGTTGTCTTTAATGGCTGCAGTATAAATATGAATTGTTTTATTGTTTCATTCAATTGCTTTATTCTTTAAAATGTATGTGAGCAATCCCTAGACATAGTTAACTGTGCAGCACACCTTAAATTAATCTAAAGTCTGAAAAGGTTAGATTAGTTAGACCATGGTTGAATGGTATGAGAAAATACTCGACAGATACTTGTAGTAGACTCTAGACATAGAGTAAGGTTCATAGAGAAGGAAACAGTTTAGGGTACCATATTAATGACCTATAGACACAGGCAAGGTAACTTGAAGTTTCTGCTCTCGAAAGAGGCAGACCACTTTAGAACTCTTCTGAGTAGTAGGTTAAGTATGATTTTGCTAAGGCATTGCTGACAGGAAAAGTAGATTTCTAGTAATCCCGACCTTCCCACTCAACATCGTGTAACCCTTATCTTTTGCTATAGAATCTTTGCCATCACATTCTTAGTTATTTATTTGTTCATTTACATAATATTCTCGTAGTAATTCTCATAATTTCCATTACATTTCTACTCTCATTGTCATAGCATTTCCAAGTATTAATTAATTCCACATATTGCATACATCACTATTTCTTTAATTGCCACTGCATACTTACCATAGCTTTACCATAGTATTAATTGTATTTTATATTATAATAACTTGACCACTTTTGTGCCTCAAACCAATCCTCGTGGGAACAATACTTACTCATCACTTTATTACTTGATTCGACGTGTACACTTGCACATTCGCATATTATATTCACACGTGATAAGTTTTTGGCGTCGTTACCGGGAATCAACAATTTGGTGTAATTTGGTTTGGTTATTTTACTTAAATCTATTAGTTTTATTTAATTTAGTTTAATTTAATTTTTACAGGTTTGCCAGCAGTGTATGAGAAGAGGCATTCTTGCTAACAAAGAATTGAGAAAAGTGAGAAAAATGGCTAAAAACGGGAATGATCCCGATCTCAACAATAATCTAAATGGTCCTAGTCTCAATGATAATCTAAATGGTCAGGATGTTAATCCTCCTATTCGATAAGTGATAGATGACTGAGATAGACCAATCCAAGAGCATGTTATGCCAATTTTGGATGACCTGAATCTAGGATAGTCAAGCCACAAATACAAGCTCAGCAATTTGAATTGAAACCGGTAATGTTTCAGATGTTGCAAACAGTAAGACAGTTTGGTGGATTGCCCATTGAAGATCCAAAATTGCATCTACGACTTTTTCTAGAGGTTTGTAACTCGTTCAGGCAACAGGGTGTTCCTGAAGACACCCTGCGACTTAAACTGTTTCCATATTCTTTAAGAGAACGTGCGAGATTATAGTTGAATGCTTTGTCGTCAGGAAAAATGACATCATGGAATAATCTTTGCTAGAGATTTTTGCTTCGGTATAATCCACCAAATATGAATGTCAAGCTTAAAAATGGCATTACTTCTTTTCGACAATTAGAGGATGAAACATTATATAAAGCTTGGGAATGATTTAAAGATTTAATTCAGAAATGTCTGATGCATGGGTTTCAGTACTGGACTCAAATGGAAATATTCTTTAATGGGTTGAATGCACATACAAGAATGGTAGTTGATGCATCTGCCAATGCTACTTTGTTGGATAAATCTTACAACGAAGCATATGAGATTTTGGATAAATCCTACCACAAGAGTTGGGACATACAAGAGAACTGTCGGTACCATGGAGCTTGACGCAATTACTTCGTTGATAGCCCAATATCTTCTTTAGCTAACATGATTAAAATAATGAAAAATTCAACTGCAGTCCAGGAGATGAAATCAGTCGAACTGTCATGCGTTTATTGTGGCAAAGATCATATGTTTGATGAATTCCCATCAAACCTAGCATTGGTATATTACATGGGTAATTTTAGCCGAAATAATAATCCCTATTCCAACGCTTACAATCTGGGGTGGAAGTAGCATTCGAATTTTAATTGGAATAACCAAGTTGCAGGGAGTTCACACAATGTTGCAAGACAAAATATCCACAATGCACCACCCAATTATAATCATCCTATGCCGAGGCAAAATGCTCAACAAGGCTAGATATCATCTTCTAATTCTATTGAATATTTGTTGAAGGAGTATATGGCCAAAAATGTTGTTGTGATTCAAAATGAGGCTGCGTCTCTTCGAGCTTTTGAAAATCAAGTGGGGCAAATAGCGAACGCTCTAAATTCAAGGCCACAATGAGCATTGCCAAGTGATACTGAGAATTCGAGAACCCAAAGAAAGGAACAGTGCAAGGCCATCACTCTTAGAAGTGGCACTCTGTTGGATGAAGTTATTCAAGATGCTACGGCAGAGGAAGACAATTCTAGCTGCAATCAGAAAAAGATCTCAGAACCTACTGAATGGTAGACAACACCTGAAAAGGGTACACTGATAAATGTTGCGATAGAATCAGATCATGTTGCCAAAAAAAATGCCACAACAAAATAATATCAACAACCTGAAGGACGAAAAGACCTTTCCCTCAGCGATTCAAGAATTATAAACAAGATATTCAGTTTAAAAGGTTTTTAGATGTTTTGAAGCAACTCCACATCAACATACCGTTAGTGGAAGATTTGGAGCAGATGCCCAATTATGTGAAATTTATGAAAGATATACTGTTAAAAAAGCGCAGATTGAGAGAGTTTAAGGTTGTTGCTCTTATTAAAGGGTGCACAGCAATGTTGATAAATAAACTACCTTTGAAGCTGAGGAATCCAGGGAGTTTCACTATCCCCTGTTCAATTGGAAATCATTATGTTGGTAAGGCGTTGTGTGATTTAAGAGCGAGTATAAATCTAATGTCTATGTCTATATTTAGGAATCTAGGAACTGGGAAAGCAAGATCTACTACGGTGACTTTGTAATTAGCTGATCGATCCTATGTCCACCCGGAAGGTAAAATTGAAGATGTGCTAGTAAGAGTAGATAAATTTATCTTTCATGCTAATTTCCTTATTTTAAAATTTAAAGTTGATCAAAATATGCCAATTAATAATGGAACACCTTTTCTTGTTATAGGCAGAACTCTAATTGACATACAGAAAGGTGAACTGACCATGAGGGTAGATTTTAATGTTTTTTATGCTTTGAAATGTGTAGACGAAAATAAAGAATGTCACGCTGTTGGTTTGATAGAAACAGTAGTAGAGGAATTCACCAAACTTTGCCACAACAATTCTGATAGAAACGAAAACTCACTATAAAGGATTGACGAAGTAAGTTTAGAAGAAATCGGTGAATTTATGGAAGCCAAATAGATAGTGGAGAGACTGGGGAAAAAGTTTGACTCTTTAGATCTATCGAATCTTTCGTTCAAGCCTCTTAAACCTTCTATAGAGGAACCTCCTACATTAAAGTTGAAACCTTTGCTGCAGCATTTAAAATATGAATACTTGGGAGATAATAGCACCTTGCCAGTTGTGATTTCTAATGAATTGACATTCGAACAAGAGGTCAAGTTGTTGGGAGTCTTGGGACAATTTAAGAAGGCGTTAGGATGGGCTCTTATTGATATAAAGGGAATTAGTCATGCGTTTTGCATGCATAAAATCTTGCTAAAGAATTGCCACAGCAAGTCTATTGAGCAGCAGAGAAGATTGAATCTGATAATGAAGGAAGTTTTCAAGAAAGAGATAGTCAAGTGGCTTGATGCTGGCATTATTTATCCAATCGCGGACAGCTCGTGGGTAAGCCCTGTACAATGTGTTCCTAAGAAGGGAGGTGTCACAATGGTTAGTAATGACAATAATGAGCTCATACCAACTCGCATGGTCACGGGATGAAGAGTGCGCATGGATTATCGTCGGAAGCTTAACAAGGCAACTAGGAAGGACCATTTCCCCTTGCCGTTTATTGATCAGATATTGGACAGATTAGCGGGAAAACATTCTACTATTTTTTGGACGGTTATTGAGGGGTATAATTAGATTACCATAGCTTCCAATGACCAAGAAAATGCAACTTCTATGTGTCTATATGGTACTTTTGCATTTAGACAGATGCCGTTCAGATTATGTAATACCTCGATAAATTTTCAGCGTTTTATGATGGCTATATTCTCAGATATGGTGGAGAATTTCCTTGAAGTTTTTATGGATGATTTCTCAGTATTACAAAATGATTTTAAAGATTGTTTGAAAAATCTGGAATTGGTTTTGTGCTACTGTGAAAAAAAAATCTTGTCTTGAACTGGGAAAAATGTCACTTTATGGTTCATGAAAGAATTATCTTAGGGTATATGAAATCACAACGAGGAATTGAAGTAGACAGAGCAAAAATTGAAGTAATAGAAAATTTGCCACCTCCCACCAGTGTTAAGGGTGTTAAAAGTTTTCTAGGTCATGCAAGATTTTATAGAAGATTCGTTAAGGATTTTTCAAAGATATCTAAACCCTTGTGTACACTACTGGAGCAAAATAGATCCTTCAATTTTGATGAACACTGCCTGATTGCTTTTGAGGAATTAAAGAAAAAATTGGTAGCAGCATCAATTGTAGTAGCTCCAGAATGGACCTTGCCGTTCAAACTCATGTGTGATGCAAGTGACTATGTTGTGGGAGCAGTGTTGGGGCAGAGGAGAGACAAAACTACGTGCAATATATTATGCTAGTAGAACTCTAACGGATGCACAGCTTAATTATACCACCACAGAAAAAGAGTGGTTAGATGTGGTGTTCGTGTTCGATAAATTTCGTCATTATCTAGTAGGTACCAAGGTCACGGTTTACACAGATCACTCAGCTATTAAGTACTTGGTGCGTAAGAAAGTTGCCAAGCCGAGATTGATTAGGTGGATATTGTTACTACAAGAGTTTGACTTGGAGATTCGAGATTGGAAGGGCATTGAAAACCAAGTGGCTGATCATTTGTCAATGTTAGAATCGAGTTGTAAAGATGGCAGTGATAACTTTATTAAAGAAGATTTCCCAGACAAACAATTGTTAGTTGCCAAGGCATTACCTTGATATGCCAGCATAGTAAATTTCTTGGTAAGTGTTGTGACGCCGCCTGATTTAAACACCCACAAAAGGCGTAAATTTCTTCATGATGCTAAGCATTATTATTGGGATAAACCATTCTTATTTAAACATTATGGTGATTAAATCATTCAAAAGTGTGTCCTTGATGACGAAATACACAGTATTTTACAACATTGTCATTTAGCTCCTTATGGAGGATATTTTGGAGGAATGAGAACCACCGCTAAAGTACTTTAATCGGGATTTTAGTGGCCAAATATGTTCAAAGATGCTCATGAATTCTATCAATCGTGTGCCCATTGTCAGAGAATGGGAAATCTATCTAGAAGACATGGAATGTCATTACAAAGTTTACTGAAGGTTGAGTTATTTGATTTATGGGGAATAGACTTTATGGGTTCATTTCCATTGTCAATAGGCAAATTGTACATACTTTTTGTGGTAGACTATGTTTCTAAATGGCTAGAAACGGTAGCCTTAGCTACTAATGATGCTAAGTCAGTACTGAAGTTCCTACATAAGAATATTTTTACAAGATTGGTACATCTAGAGCCATTATCAGCAATGAAGGATCCCATTTTGATTGTAAATTGGTGGCCAATGCCCTGCGTAGGTATGTGGTGAATCATAAGATTGCTACGGCGTATTATCCCCACAAAAATGGACAAGCTGAGATTTCTAATAGAGAAATTAAAAAAATTTTGGAAGAAGTGATGAATCCATCTCGTAAGGATTGGTCCACTAGATTGGATGAAGCTTTATGGGTCTATCGGGTTGCGTTTAAAACACCATTAGGGATGTCACCTCTTAAACTCGTTTATGGGAAGCCATGTCACTTACTTGTTGAGCTTGAGTACAAAGCATTTCGGGCTATCAAGAAGCTAAACATGGACCGAGCTACTACTGGAAAAAAAAGGTTGCTAGAGTTGAATGAAATGGAAGAGTTTCGGGCACAAGCATATGAGAATGCTAAACTATACCAGGAAAAGACCAAGCGATGGCATGATAACAGAATCATGCCAAGACAATTTGAACCAAGACAGCATGTATTACTATTTAATTCAAGGCTCAAATTGTTCCCTAGTAAATTGAAATCTCGCTGGTCGGGTCCATTTGAAGTAGTTCAAGTATTCTCACACAAAGTTGTTGTTATCAAAAACATGAAAATGGGTGTTACATTCAAAGTTAATGGACAATGCTTGAAGCACTACTGGGGTACTCATGTGGAGAGCAAAGCATCGACCTTTGAAATGCTTGAGTTAGCCATTTTTTATTTTATTTTATTTATTTTCTTTACTTTAGATTCATTTTTTTAGTTATTTATGTTCGCTGGTTATGTGCTAATTTTTTATTTCATGTTGTTTCATTTCTGATTTTTATACATTAGTACAGTTTTTCAAAGGTATGATAAAAGAATCAAACTTATTCGTGTGTACTGGAAGGACGATTACCATAGCATTACAAAGGAGCATTATTTCATGACAAATTGGGTGATGAGGTGTTAAATTATCATGGGTTGACCGGGTAGAAAAGTCCAAAAGAGAGATTCCTTGAGCAGATTAACCTAATAATTTTTTTGGGAAGCCTTAGGAAGACAACCTATATTGTATGGCTATGTCATTTTATCTTTTCTTCCTCAAAAAGAATCTTTCTTTTCTTCTTTCCACATCACAAACTTCCGTAGCACATTTCATCTTCCCTAAAACTGTCATCATTAACCATTTTATTTCCCCCTCCCCAACTATTCACGTTTTACGGTTTCTTTATCTTCAACATCTACTCCATTTTCTTTTCACTACATCTCTCAAAGATTTCTTTTTATTCTTTTTTAATGGATCGCGTCAAGAGTGCTTCTAAAATCGCTAAATCATTGAGCACTGATGTTTCCCAACCAAAGACATTCTTCAACTCTGCTACGGCCACAAGGTACGCAAATAATATTCTAAAGCATTCCTTTTGTTTTGAGCAGTGATTCTTGTTTAAAGATGAACCTCATATGGGATATGATGAGTCTGTATCGTCGATAGTAGATCAGCATGGGTGGGGCATTTTTTGTTTTCACCCAGAGGATATTTTGGGCAAATTAGTTAGGGAGTTTTATGCCCATGTGAACTCTCTTGATTCTTCTTTCATCTATGTGTGGGGCACTTCTATATTTTTTAATGAAGACCATATAGATGCTCATTTAGCCTTAGAGAGGTACAAGATGAACATACCGAGTTTGTGGATAACGTCACAATCGAGGGTTTGACACAAGTTTTGAAGGATTTATGTGTCGAGGCACACAATGGATTGTCTCTAGTTAGGAATGTTACACTGTTGAAAGGGCTTCACTGAAACCGATTAGGAAAGTGTGGTATCATTTCCTGAAAAGTTGACTTATGTCATCCACGCACAATACCACTGTTTCTAAGGAAATAATGCTTTTATTGCACTCTATTATAAAACAAAGAACGACTAATGTGGCAAAGATCATCTTTCAAGAAGTCCATCGTTGTGCTGAGAAGAATGCTAGAAGTTTAAATTTTCCTTCTCTCATTATTGCATTATGCAAAACTGCTAATGTTCCTCTTACTGATGCTGAGGATATTACCCCTAATAAGGGTGGACTCACAAGGGCAATTTTTGCCAAGCTCTGAGGCAATGTCCTTAAGGCATTAACACTGCCTCAGTAACTCAAGAGAGTCAGGCTTCTATTGCCACGCGCATTCTTACAGCAGTACCTTCAATCACTCGGAGCTCAATTGACCAGCAATTATTGAATTCCCTAAAGCAGCTAGAGCAAAGGATGTCCCTGTTTGAAAGTCAGCAATACCAACTAGCTGAAGAGTTTGTCCATGCTAAAGAGCAGAAGGCTCAGTATTGGTCATATGTGAGGGATAAGGATTTGGCAGTTAAACGATCTCTGCAAAAGAATTTTTTGAAGCCAATGCCATAGTTTCCTATCTTCCCCATGACTTTGCTCCCATCTACTGAGACTGAAGCAGAATCAGCTCCAACTACTGTCGGAGCTGACTTACTAAATAAAGAGACCAGTGCTGATATTGGACAAGCTATTGAAGAAATTGAGAAGTCAACATCCGTTAAGCCTGGGAAGGACAAAGAAGAAGGAAAGGAAGGACAGAATGACCCTACTACTACTACTACAATTCCTGCCACCACAAAAGGCAAACCTCCTGTACCACCATCTCCACCTACTTTTGTGACTGCACAAGGTCGTGCAATTGATCAGTTGATCGATGATCTCACAGAGATCGATAAGGAAGGTGAAGATGTAAACCCCATGAAAAGGAAGATGAGGTGCAAGGTCAGTGTCCGTAAGTCCACCGAAGAACTGAATAAAGTACCTACAATACAGTCCAAGCCAGATAAGTTTTTTTTCTTTCTTTTGATGATCATGCATTTCATTTCATTTTTCCATGACATTTGTCTATCCATAGCTATATTTTTGTTACATGCACATGCATTGAGGACAATACATCCCTTAGGTTTGGGGGTGAATTGTACATTTAGGTTGTATTTTATATAATATAGATATTTTTCCATTACATTGTAACCATCGAAGTACTACTTTGTCTATAAGAAGTACAGTTTATACTTATGACGTTCGATGATGAGTTTACATTTTTTGATATACCTAGAACATGTGACAGTGGATTGGGTGAATTTAGCTTAGGTTAATATGCTTGAAAATTAATTCCTAAAAATAAGATGTCTTATACTTAGTGTTTTTTTTTGTTTTTGGATATAGTAAATATCTTTTAATGAACTTAGGGAATTTTAAAGTCAATCATTAGTTATATTGCGACAACATTATGTAAATAAAGAACAGTAGACACTCCAATGTTTAGAATTGCCAAGTAGATCGGTCAGCATAACTTTGTTTGCTCCATCGTGCTATTGATTAGAAAGGTGAGTCTAAACAAGAGTGTGTTTCATGGAAATAAAATTAGGGGCACTCCGCTGTAGCAAAAAGGATTAAGTAGCTAAAGAGGTAGTTGTATGCTCCATCCATCTTTTTAGTAAAAAGTTTGAGCTTCATAGGTGACTTTTAGTTTAAATTGTGACATGATTGAATACTCGACAATTCGGTGTATGCTCCACTGTGATTGTTAAGTTAAAGAATTTTGTGACATGCTAAATCCCCTAATAATAATATCATTAAAAAAAAGCATAAATATGATTTATATATTCTGAGTAGACTTCAAGCAAGTAACTTATGTTTAGGTAATAAATGAACTAAGTAAATTAAAAGATGGTTGCTATAGTCCAAAAGAGAGAATACGTGAGTACTTAGGAGATTCTGTGTTTAGGGAGAAATTTTTGCACTACCTTTGTTAAGTAACCCTTTGACACTCGAGCGAGTTTTAGGAAAGAAAGGAGATTTCTAAAAACTGATGTACTTATTGTTCTTCGAATAGCCTAACAGTATGAGTTGGTTTGATGTGCTAGCAAAATGTTAGCATTTATGCATGCATGCATATTTTTCTTGAGGAAAAGCAATAACTCAGGTTTGGGGGTGTGATAACTCTTGAAAAGAGTTATATTTCATGCCTTCGGACCTAGTTAATTGCATGTACTTAAGTACATCTAGTTGCATTTTAGAACATTTCATTAGTATTTTTAGCATTGCATTAGAACTTAGGTTGCGTTTAAATATTAGGTACTTTTAATTGTTCATGGAAGGGTTGTGTTTTGTGGTATTGGTAGGTGTAGGATGAGGAACAAGAAATAAAGGAGTGAAGTTTTGCCAGGGTAAAAGGATGGTTAGATTGCCAACTAGTATGCCATGGCAATGCCAAGAAGGTGCCCAGACAGCATTTAGCGCATATCAGTTTTAGCCCAACTCTACTTGTACCAGATAAATCTACCTAGAAAAGAGGAGAAGATAAATATTGGGCTGTTAGAATTAACTTGAATAAGAAAAAAACAATTTAAAAAAGCCAAAGGAGGAAACCCTAGGGAGCAGACGAAGGGGGAAAAGATCCTTAGGCGAAATAGAAGGTAGCGACTGAATAGAGACAGGAAGAGGAAAAACGAAGGCAGTCCCTCTCAGCCACCTTAGGACACTGCACAGCTGGAGTGTGGATTGGACAAGCGAATGTTGTCTTCCCGATGTTCTTCCATTATTTCTAATTTGTTCATTTGTGAATTACAGTGATGAAAATGATGTTTGAGTTGAATTTATTTGCCAACCTATGAGCTAAATCTCATAGGTTTGGGGTTACTCTGACGAAACTTTAATTGTAGTTAATTGTTGCAGTATAAATCTGAATTATTTTACTGCTTCATTCAATTGCTTTATTCTTTAAAATGTATGTAAGCAATCCTTAGACATAATTGATTGTGCAACATACCCTTAAATTAATCTAAAGTCCGAAAAGGTTAGATTAGTTAGACCAAGGTTGAATGATATGAGCAAGTACTTGACAGATACTTGTAGTAAACTCTAGACATAGAACAACGTTCATACATAAAGAAATAGTGCAAGGTACCATATTAATGACCTATAGACACAGGAAAGGTAACTTGAGGTTTCTGCTCTTGAGAGAGACAGGCTACTTTAGAACTCTTCTGAGTAGTAGGTTAAGTATGATTTTGCTGAGGCATTGCTGACAGAAAAAGTAGATTCGTACTAATCTCGACCTTCCCACTCAACATTGCGTAACTATTATCTTTTGCCATAGAATCTTTGTCATTGCATTCTTAGTTATTTATTTGTTCATTTACATAATATTCTCGTAGTAATTCTCATAATTGCCATTACATTTCTATTCTTGTTGCCATAGCATTTCCAAGTATTAATTAATTCCACATATTGCATACATCACTATTCCTTTAATTTCCACTGCATACTTACCATAGCTTTACCACAATATTAATTGAATTTTATATTATAATAACTTGACCAGTTTTGTGCCTCAAATCGATCATCGTGGGAACAATACTCACTCATCACTTTATTACTTGATTAGATATGTACACTTGCACATTCGCATATTATATTCACACGCGACACTTATGTTATCGATGTGGTGTGAAAGGCTATAGTTGTGTACCTGTCGTACGCTTAAACATTAAGTTTGAATTGTACCCTTTTTGTGGATTGTGACATTAATTACTTAATTATTGGATTTCTTACTAGTAATAATTCTTCTCACCACTAGAATTGGAGATATAGAAATAAATAAGAGAACAAAAAGAGTTCTCAATATAACCCTTTAAAGAAGATAGACAATTTATAAAAAGTCATTGGTTATGTTCTGTTGTACACCTGAAAGTTTTATTATTCAATTTATATTTCTTAAAGCAAAGGAAACATATTTCCCATAGACAATACAATAGTGTATACTATCTCTAGGGATAAGAAGCATTTTTCTTATTTGGTAATGAATGAACTAACCTTTGGTGATAAAAAAATAATTTAAGGCTCTAGAAGAGCTAATATATTGTTACCCATGTTAAATGTGGTAATGAAACATGTTAATCTTCCATAGTACAAAATTAATTCAAGGGTCCAGAAGAGTTAATACATTGTTATCTAAAGAAACAAAACGATAATTAATACACTATGTTTTAGTTAATCTCAAAGAAATTATTTTTTTTTAAAAAAGGATATATGTTGTAACAAATATCATATTGAGATTATGGATGAGAAGCCGATAGATTTCTATATATTACATCTATTATAATGGGTAAGAATTTTGTATTGGAAAATTTATTGTCTTTACTCTTGTTTGTACTATACATATATTAGTATGGTTAAATCATAGTAAACTAGAAATTTAGTAGTTCAAATATACTAATTAGTTGGCATGATCAGTTAGACCATCCCAATCAATAATGATGTGGCAAGTTAAGAATTTACATGAATATTTATTAAAGAACCTGAATATTCTCCATTTACCAATTATTACTTGTTCTCAAAGAAGACTTATTAAACCTCACTAGCAAAAGTTGAAATTGAATCTCTTACATCTTTTAAAGAAATATGAGTCCATTTTATCCAGCAATTGGATGGTTTGATATGATTTTAGTAGATGCATCTACAAAGATAATCATTTATGAGTTATCAACGTGCAACTTGTAGTTTGTGAGATTACTTTCAGATTATGCAATTGAGACAATTCTTGTTAATGTTTGGAAGTTCATTTCTTAGGCTTTCAATGATCATTGTAGGTTAAATTGTCAATGTGAGTAAATATCGCAAAGTTGATGCAATTTCCCGAACCTGAGTCGAACCTCAAAAATATGCCAACGAGACCTGAACTTAAAAGTTAGGAGAATTGCTCGAATAGGAAGGACCATCTTGAAAAGGATCTAAATGGATAGAACCTCAACCCCGTAGTAGTTGTAGTATAAGGAACCACAGCTAGATTAAAACTCCAACCTGCTTAACTCACAAGCTTACTAAAACCTCAGTATAAGGAAGTTGCCACACTCCGTGATGGGAAACAAAGTGATAAGACAAATGAACACCACAAATTTTGAAAAGTTTGATAAGTTCGGTTTAGTTCAATAAAGAACCAGAGAGAAATAATCTCACAAATAATTTTTATATTCAAAAGATTATCTCCTTACAATTGACAAGTTTCAAACTATTTATAGACTCTTAGAAAGCTAATAGCCACATTTGGCCATAATGTTGTTCACACATAGAATTAAAATTCATTCATGCATAGTGTTGATTTAGTGGATACGTGAAGGGTCACATTCTTCCCCCTTTGGATGTTCATGGACGTTCATCCTCTTGTGATTGCATCTATTTGGACGTTTATACATGTCTTTAGATATGAATAGGCAATTTTTCCCCCTTTGAAGTGCATGAATGGGCAGATTCATTCTTTTGAGAAGATTCATGTATGAGCACAATGAATGCTGCCATTTTAATGTGGAACTTCTCCCCTTTCCATGCATACATGTATAGATGAAATGTATGCTTCATTAATCTTGCAATTAAGGCATTTTCATGTGAATGTTGAGTGAAGATTCAAGTTCATTCCTCAAATTGGTGCATGCATAGTTGAGTTTCATTGTGTGCATTTATGGAGCTTGACCTCCTTTGGACGTCCATGCATAAGAGCCATGCATGAATGCACTCAAATAGCCATATTAAGCTCCCCTCCTTGCCACCATCCATGTATGTGAAGGATTCCTTGAATTTGGCCATTCATCAAATGCATGTATCCATGTATCTAGTCCACCCATACAAACAGTCACATGAACCAAAAATAATGGCATGTATTTTGAAGTTCCATGAACATAATTGTGCATGCATTTGGCTTTAATGAAGATGTATAAAGAGTCTTTAAATGGCCAGTCGAACAATCCCTATGACACACATATAAATAGATGTTAGATCATTTCAAACAATCACACATGAATCAACACAAAGACTCTATTTAACATGACTCTTTAACAACATGACCAACTAGATTAAAACTAGACTTTCAACATGACTAAACGAGATACTCAACTAATACAATAGTTAAACAAACCTAATTGCAAGCAACTTAAACACTCGAATAAAAGCATGGCATAACTTATCACATGATGAAAACATAAGATAAAACAAAATCTGTGAATTAAAACGCAATACGAAACTAAGACACATTAAAGACTCCAAAATCTAAGACTTGTTATAAAACACAATTAAAACGATGAAATAACAAGGACACAAATTAATTATCATGACAAGAATTGGACAAACTTAACTTTAAACAAGCTGTGGAAATAAAACAAGTTAAAAAGCATAAATGGTCTTTAAACGTCCATATGCAAGGTATTGCATGGACTTGAATGTTTTCATCTTGCATTTGGTCCCTTTGAACTTGGCCTAGTTTCGAGGCCTTCAAGACGAATCACATGATTTGACTGGAATCACATTAAAAGCCTGATGTTTATGTGTATAAAATGGTTTAGCTGAATTAATAATTAAATGCCTCCAATTAGTAGCTAAACCGTATTTTTTTAGAACAAAAATTTTTCTATATATATAAGGATATGATATTTTATATGAATTGACACTTATACGCATCATGCCAATAAGTTTTGATAAACACTCTCTATTACAATTGTCTTTTGGTCTTGAGTCAAATACAATCAATTTTATAATTTTTGAATGTGTAGTAGATATTCAAGTTACTCCACCACAATGCACGAAATGGGTGTTCAAATAAAGTTGTGAATATATATTAATTACAAGTCTCCTTGTATTATTAGATGTTTTGATCCAATTGAATATTCAACTATGATATGATTTCGTTATTATTTTGATTTGACAATTTTCCTCCAACATTAGGGGGAGAGAAATAATGGTTGGATATAAAGTACTTGAATGAATTATCATTATCTAGATCCTTATAGAAAGTAATTTGAAGCAGAAATTCAAGAAAACAATTCACTTTATTACAACTTAACTGTCAGATGCATTTACTGACTTTATGAGAATAATCGTGTAACACCCCTAACCCGTATCCATCTCCAGAATAGGATTATAGAGCATTACCGGAATTTACAAATTAATTTACAGACATATCATTTCATCAAGCATTCATATTTAAAATCAATCAAAATCAAAACATTAATGAGCTAACGTTGGCCAAT
>CM025141.1:24003797-24015110 GCA_013467495.1 Gossypium gossypioides
TATGATATATTTAATAATTTATTTAATTGAACCAAACAATCCAGTTGTACCGGTCTAATCAGTCGGACTAGGAATTGCTGGTTTGATCGGTTTGAGCAGTGATCCGGTTTTGAAAACCCTGAAAATTAATAAAGTGGTGGGAGTAAAATTATGTATTTTTAAAATGTACTTTTTAATCTTAATATACAGGGGGTATGATTGTAAAACAATAAATGGTTTCGGTTTCATTATTCTCATTTTTCATTCATACCAACTTACCAAGCAGTGTGGGGAAAAAATGATAATCTATTTTCACTTTTTTCATCTTTATGAAGCAGCCTTTATTTTCTATCTTTCTTTACCAGCTAAAGCCTAATTGCATTTTCTTGTTGCCTCTCTCCTGTGTTAATCAAATAACTCAGCGTCTCAATGCCATTTTTGTATGTGTTGTTTACAGGTTGTTTTCTTCTTCTTCACAAGACACAATGGCAGATGGTCATGAAACTGACAAGAACATTGAGATTTGGAAAATAAAAAAGCTAATCAAGGCACTAGAATCTGCCAGGGGAAATGGGACCAGCATGATATCCCTCATTATGCCTCCTCGTGATCAAATATCCCGTGTCACAAAGATGTTAGGTGATGAATTTGGAACTGCATCGAACATCAAAAGTAGGGTCAACCGTCAGTCTGTGTTGGCTGCCATTACTTCTGCTCAACAGAGGTTGAAGCTCTATAACAAGGTTCCCCCCAACGGGCTGGTGCTGTACACTGGGACAATTGTTACTGAAGATGGCAAGGAAAAGAAGGTGACAATTGACTTCGAACCTTTCAAACCTATAAATGCATCTTTGTACCTCTGTGATAACAAGTTCCATACTGAAGCTTTGAATGAGCTTTTAGAGTCTGATGACAAGTTTGGATTTATAGTCATGGATGGTAATGGCACGTTATTTGGTACGTTAAGTGGAAACACAAGAGAGGTACTTCATAAGTTCACTGTGGATCTACCAAAGAAGCATGGAAGAGGAGGACAGTCAGCCCTTCGATTTGCTCGTTTGAGAATGGAGAAACGGCACAACTATGTGAGAAAAACTGCAGAACTGGCCACCCAGTTCTTTATTAATCCTGCAACCAGTCAGCCCAATGTTGCTGGGCTGATACTGGCTGGTTCAGCTGACTTCAAGACTGAATTGAGTCAGTCAGACATGTTTGATCCTCGTTTACAAGCCAAGATTTTGAATGTTGTTGATGTGTCTTATGGAGGTGAAAACGGTTTTAATCAAGCTATTGAGTTGTCTGCTGAAATCTTGTCGAATGTGAAGTTTATACAAGAAAAGCGATTAATTGGAAAATACTTTGAGGAGATAAGCCAGGATACTGGAAAGTATGTGTTTGGCATAGATGATACGTTGAAGGCTCTGGAAATGGGTGCTGTAGAAACCCTTATTGTGTGGGAAAATCTAGAGATCAATAGGTACGTGCTAAAGCACAGTGCAACCGGAGAAATTATCATAAAACACCTGAATAAGGAGCAGGAGGCTGATCAGAGCAACTTCCGTGATCCTGAAACCTCTGCAGAGTTGGAAGTTCAAGAAAAAATGCCCTTACTCGAATGGTTTGCCAACGAGTACAAGCGCTTTGGTTGTTCTCTTGAATTCGTCACAAACAAATCCCAAGAAGGATCACAGTTTTGCAGAGGCTTCGGTGGCATTGGAGGTATCCTCCGCTATCAGCTTGACATAAGATCATTCGATGAGCTATCCGATGGAGAAGTTTACGAGGATTCTGACTGATAAAGCACTGCTTAAAGATGGCATGATGGCTTGAGAGCCTATAGAGCCCAGATGTAATGCTTCGTGTTTTTACTTATTTCACCTTTTGATTTCAAAAGTAACTATAGACACTGTTGGTTTGGTTTTTGCTGAATTGTGCTGTCTCTGTCAATTGGATTGTGATTGCTTGTAATCAGGAACCGTTCATTGTTTTTTACTTCTTCGGTGTTCCATGCAACTGTTCATCTTGATCCTTTCTTGAAGTGAATTGGCCTCTGGAATTAGCGAATTGCCATGTATGGGTATGGAGATTACTAATATGTTAGGGGAGTATTACCAGTACGATTATGATAGTAGTGGCAAAATATTAAGGTTATGTTGCTCACGGCGGGTTTGGCCAACCATTTGGTTAAGGAGAATGCTACTAACAGCTTTAAGCAAAGCAACCGCCCAGCTATTATCAAAACTATCCAAATCAACCTAATATTACTAATGATAACCAACAGACACTGCGTTAAGGGGCTGTCCAGAATAATACTCTACACTGCAACAGTACATTGAACTTCAGGAGCAACTTAAGCTCTTGCTTAAAAAAATACAACCAACAACAGGAAATCATGCAATATTCGTGAGTTAAGGGGCCATCCAAACATGGTGAACGTAGCATCGAGGCATAAGGATACAACTTCATTAGCAGTTGGGCAAAAGGATTACCTAGGTAGAACGGGAAGAACAAGAGTAGGGAGTAGCATAGGATGAGCAGGCCTTGCTCAAAAAACAAACTTCTATTTACAATTGAATTCAATACAACATGGGATACAAAATAAAGAAACTAAAACAAAAGTTACAAATAAAAAGGCTAAGGAGAAGCGAGATGATCTATTCTTGGCACAAGAGGAGTGTGGAAGGTATTAATAGCACTGACAATGGTAGAACTAGTAGGGACGTCATCGCTAGAAGGTGTAGTCTCCTCAGAAATAGACATAGGAGAAGGGGCAAGGATAAAAGCTCTAGAGTTTAACATTTATTGCGTCTAGGATTCTCATTCAATGTCAAAGGGTTCCTTATGTTAATGGACCTCAGGTTGTCCTGAACAACTACAAGGCGATCCTTAAAAGGATTGAAAGGCTCGTGCAACAGTTGAATGCTCACCAAATTCGACGCTTGAATATTTACTATATTTCTCTTAAACTACTCTAGGGCCTCATGGGAAAGAATGTCAAGGGCCTAACAATGCTCTTTCGCCATGCATCACTTTTTAGCTTCAAAATGAGTGACTCTTTTGGCTTTAAACATAGAAGCCAACTTACTTTTCAACTCCTCCACCTCCTTCGATAATGCTTCTTCTTCTTTTTCTTCTTCAACTCCTTAACCTATCGAGAAGAAGCAACAACCTTACCCTCAAAGTTTGCTATCTTCTGCAAAGCATCTACCTTATTCGCCTACAACATTCCAACTTCTTTTTTGTGAAGCAGCCAACTTAGTCTTTAAGTCCTCCACTTTTGCCCCTTCAACTAGAAACTCTTCCTTAAGTTTCATGAAGGCCTTATGTTTCTCTTTAGTAGTAGCTTCAAATTCTCATGCTACTTTTCTATTACTAAGACCACTATCTACCCTTCCGACAATAGGGATACCCCTCCTTGAACCAGCGCTTCATCAATTTTTTTGTAAAATTTCTTTAAGTAAAACTCTGATATGGACTTATGATGAAAGTCAATGTATATGAAGGATTCCGTGGAAATCCATGAACAAGAAAACTACATTGCCATGAGAACACTCTTGGGAAAGACTACACGCCACGTTTGCAAGTTCTTGGATTGTCCGCCATTTTGGCTTGCACTTTGGACTTGTAACAACCCAGTCGACGAATATTATATCAAGTTATTGTTTGGCGTATAGTTGTCTACGCTAATAGAAGAAAATGAGTAAGTTAGTAAAGTATTTGTTTTTGGTTGTGTGTGTGGCGTATTCTGTGGAATTTACCATTTGGCGAACTCCAGGTTTGGCGGACTCTTCTATTAAGTTATTCACCAACCTTAGATGTTTTGGGTGAACTTGTTAATTCGTAGCTCGATAGGTTTGTTTTTGTGGTTAGTATATGTTACGATGACACAATAAGTGATGTTATAGCTTAGTTGAGATTTAGTTAGAATTGAACTAGGATAGTGTAGATAATTGGATACTTAATTAATACTTCTTGAATTTCTAGAGTGATCGTGGGATCTTCTGACATTCCACTAAGTTTTTTTCAGGATATTTCTACTATATAAGGATATCAAACTAGCATGTTTGTACGTTTTATTTTTGCTTCTTCTTCTTCCTTGCGTTTTCGCTGAAGCTTTAGAAATTCTAAGTTAGAATCAGTAGCGAGGAGTTCTAGCATTTAACTAACACTATTGTTAATGCCAGATTACAAGTAATTTATGGTAAACCCTTAAGTCATTATCGGAGAAAATTATGTGTTTATAGTAATGCATGCATAGATTTTAGAATTGTTCTTGAGGAAAGAAACTTCCTGATTCTGGGTTGCATGCTACCGATTGTGTTGCATGTTACCGATTTATGCATGCATGTCAAATGTTAATAGTTTGATGATCTGATAGATCTATTTGTCTCTCTTTTAGCTCAAGAAGCTAACGAAGGTTTAAGCAACAAGGGGAAAGGACTTACTGAGTAGATTATTGTGTTAGATTTTTTGGTGAGTTCCTTCTTACTTCTATGTGATACAAATTATCTTGCGAGATAAACTGTGCAAGGTAAGTATTTCTTCATAATAATGTAATTTTGTGGTGTTTGGTTAATTGGTCTGTTCATATGTCGATGTACACCCTCCTTGCTGTACGAGCTCAGTATCATCTATATGTGAACTATGATGTGTGATGGAGGAGAAGAAGATATGTTTGTGATGCCTCCGGTAGGAAAACTATATTGCAAACTGGACTAGCAGTTCACAAGAAAACATGCTTAAATGAACATAAATTATATGAGGAGTTAAGGATGTTTGTGCATATGAATACATCTAATCGATATGTTTCTAATTCTGAATTTTGGGTTTGAGGCTGGCACAAGGATGTGTTTGTTGAAAAAAATTTAATTTGAAAACAGTTTTCTTGCACAGTGAAAAATTAAAATTTTGAAAATCGACCTAGTTTGCGATATTTATAGCAATAAACCTTAATCGAATTCGTACCTGTGTTTTTAGATAAGCGGATCCTTGATGTTTTCTTAATTTTAATCAAACGATCTTCCCCGCTATTCTCGTACCATGAACTACTTCGAGTGTGGGCTCGAACCAATTGAATCAAAACACAAAACTAGAAAAAGTTTTCCTTTTGGGGTGAAAATGGAAATTCTCTCTTCTTTAATAGAAATAGATAAAATTGTTATTATGAAAAATATGTATGTAAGTTAAGAATAAATTCTCTCTATTTTTTGGTAGAATAACAATATCTCAAAAGTTCTGTTAATAGCTCTTTTCCGATGCTATTTATTTATAGGAAGAGAAGGTAGAACCCTTATAAAGTTGTAGATGTTTATTTTAAATAGAAAAACAACATCCTACGTAAAGTAGGAGAGGGGAGAACAACTCATCCTTGTATTTCTACTAGAGTTGCTACCCTCTTCATGTTATATAAGGGGTTTTGGGTCTTTCTCACCTCGGGTCAAATTACGAGTACTTCTTGGGCCTTTTTGACTTAGTACTTTGTAATATTATGATCCAACCCGATTCAGTTTTCCTATTTCCCAAAATAAACATTAATATATACACATTAAAATAATTTTCTTAAAATAAACTTTAATATATACACATTAAATAATTTTCTTACTCTAATTTTACCTCAATAAAATTTTGATGACTTTACCCCCAGTAAATTTTGATGACTTTACAACTCAACATGTTCACTATGACCGAATGATTTATTTTCATTTTCGGGCTTCAAAACAGTCTAAAAACATAAACTCATTCTTATATCATTTTTTAAGTAATTCTATATAAGATTGCGAATTTCCATTTTTATTTTTTGAAACCTACATTCATTTCCAAATAATTCCATTTCTCCATTTCGGAGAAAATCATGATCATTCCTAAATGTTTCTCATTTCTCTTTTTCTATTCATTCTGTTCATTTTTATTCAAACACGCAATTTATTTCTGATTTCAACGAGCTAGCAGAGGGATCGATTGGACACATAAAGTTGAGGCTCAAATGATTTATAATTAAGTTGCGAATTTTTGCCTATTAATTATAAACTCATTTAGTCACGAAGTCATTCCACTATAGTATCGTGACTAAACTCTCCCAAACGACATACCATTACGAAAGCAACTACTTAGTGCTTGTCCAACGACCTTGTCATTAGTGTGTAACCCTCATAGGATATCATTGATCTCTTTGAGATAATATCCATTCTCCCAATATGAACTTACTTTATCTCATGGTAACCATTACATCTTCCTTCATGAAAATTCAATCACTATCAAATAGTGATAAAGTCATCCATCATAAATATAGACGACCCGTGGCCACATTTACTTTTCACCAACCATGTAATGACAATGGGAGGATATCATTTACCCATGTTTTGGGCTATAAATTTCATTGTTGTGAATGACGCTACATACTACAAAAGTCGTACACCCAACGCACTATCTTTCGGTTCCTTATCTATTTGAACTCAGGCTTTTACTTACATTAAAGTGTACGAGTCAAGAATACATAGCCCGCCATCCACTCAGGATTTAGGTATGCCACACTATGAACTCCACAAGTGAATAAATCCATAAACAGATCCAGGATCTATTTTTCTTGGGTTCTATCCAATGTATTGTTAGTCTAGTCAGTTACATCTATGTCTCTATCTTTTAGGAGTCATCCACTCTGTTGCCCAAGATAAGAGATCTCCCCAATTGGACTTGATAGACGACATATTAGTTTTTCAATCGATTTGCTCATTTTTTATTAGATTAAGGATATGTTTAGGTTCGTCTACTAATACAAGTTGTCTTTTTGTACTACAATTTGACCACGTAATACCGCTTAGTATTAGTTAAACATTCAGACAACCAATGAGCAAAATTTGCTTCTATTTTTCTTTGCTTGCAAAAACCATGTGAGGACAATAATACAAAGTATATTAATTTAATTCATGAATAATTTTATTAATCAATTTGTTCAGAAAAATTACAAGTGTACTTAGACTAATATACTATACTCAGGGTTGTATGTGTAAATCGTTCAGTTGTGTAATTTATGGTTAAGTTGGCAGATAGTGATCGCCAATGTATCTGGTTAATTTGGCGTGTTGGGTTTGTCTAAGATATGTGAATGTCATTGGGCGTATTGTGAATAGTACGACTAAACTTCTTTGAAAGGTTAAGTTTTATCATGGGTATAGATGCTCGTCTACCAGAAATATCTCTGTATATTGTTGTATTTCCTTTATTTATAGAACTTACTAAGTTCGTATGAACTTACTCTGTTATCTTTTCCTTCTCAGGTGTGTTGGTAGAAGGAAATAATTTTGTTCTAAAGGACTACGCCAAAGTTACTGTCAATAGTGAGCTACTTGTCAAATTTTTGTATCATGCATAACCTTTTGGGGGTGGCGTATAGATCTACTTAGTAATCGACTTGTATATGTTCGACCACTTTTGTCAAGATACAATTTAATGAAAATTTTTATAAACTCTTGATGTATGTGTTTAATCTAATATATTATGTTCCATGAGATTGTATTGTTGGCTTATACGCCAAATGATTTTTGAATGTTGTTTTAACCACCAACGATGCACTTGAAGCTATTGTATAGGAATAACCCATCTTACATTTTATATAACCCTATAAAATTTTATAAGGCCCTCGCCAGATGTTTGTTTAAACACATTTTTATTGGCGTATTACTATTTTATTTATTATACTAGGGTATACGCCGAGACCTCCAACTTTTAAAAATTTTCAAAGTGTTTTTGTTAAACCCAAATGGTCTTACATTGTGATATACCATACCCGGATTCGGAGATCAAGTCAGGCGTGAGTGTTACACGGCTATCTACCACTTTGGCTTGCACTGTTCGTCATTTTGGTTTGCACTTTAGACCATCCGCCATTTTGGCTTACACTTGGGTTGTCCACCACTTTGGTTTGTACTGTCCTCTATTTTGGCATTCACTTTTGCATCTTGTCAAGTGAGAGTTTCTAACACTCCTCATTGGCTTCTATGTTGCAAACATCGATTTGGTTTCTCGTACAACTTCTTTAAAATTTGCATGCTCCAACAATGATAAATCACATCTATGGTAAGCTTCAATAATAGGCCTGGTGCCTTTAATAAAAAGGTCATCAAAGTCTTCATCTTCAACTTCATTTTCAACTTTAGTCATCTTTTCAACCAAATCTATTTGACTAATATGTGATTTATCCACTGAACTGGTATAGGCTCTCAAGGCCACAAAGTTTCAATCCAGCATAAAACTTCTATTATTCATTGAGACTGTCACAACTTCTTGTCCTAGTGAATCAAATATAGTACAACATCTATCTTTTAAAAAAATTGTATTTCTTCTTAAGTAAATGACCAATGCTAAGGAAATTATGATCTAACTCAGGAACTAAAAGCACATCTGTAATTATTTTAGTACCTGTTGGAGTGCTGATCAGCACATCTCCTTTTCCTTTAGCCTCAATAAACTAACCATTTCTAATTCTGACTTTTGAAATGCAACTTATGTCAATCCGCTTGAAGATGCTTTCATCTGAAGTCATGTGGTTTGTGCAACCATTGTCAATCAACCAACTCTTGTTGACTTTGCTGCTTGAAACAAAACAAGAGGCGGTGAGCAAATGTTCCTCCTGAGCTTGACCTTCATCAGCAACTTAAGCTTGAATATGGTTCTGTCGTTGTTGTTGTTGTTGTTGTTGTTGCCCTTTATTCTTACATACCTTCTCTATATGACCAAATTGTTTACAACTTCTACACTAAATATCTGGCTTGAACCAGCAATAAGTCTCTAGGTGATTGGTCTTCTTGCAATAAGAACATGGTGGATATTTCTCCTTGCCACCATCTTTCCAACTATTCTCTTTGTTGTTTGTCCAAGCTTTTTTTTTATTTGAGGAGATCAAGCCTTCCTTGTTTCTTACTTGAAATGTTCCTTCAGCGTGCCCCTCTTCTTTGTTTGTTTTTCTTTGCTCTTGAACATATAGTGCATTGATCAACTCTGGTAGACAAATTGCTAGCAGGTCCTTCGAGTCTTCAAGAGAGGAAATCTTTGATTCATACCTCTCTAGAAGTGTGGTTATGACTTTCTCAACCACCCTACTATCACTGAAATGGTCTCCAAACAATTTAATGCTATTGACCACTGTCATGATTTTGTCTACATATTGTTTCACTATTTCATTTTCCCTCATCTTCAAGTTATCAAAATCTCTCCAAAGATTAATGAACTATTGTTGCTTGGTCTTATCCGAACCTTAAAACTCCTCATTTAGCTTATCCAAAGCTCTTTGGGAGTCTCACAGGCTATAATCCTGGTGAAAATCACATTTGAAACACCACTTTATATGCACGACATCACATTGTACTTCTTAGCACGATCATCACTATGTTGTCTGATCTGTGCTATGGTAGGATTTGACCTTAACGGTGGTGGCTCAATATTGACATTCACTACCTCTTACAAGTCAAAAGCCTGAAGGTTGTGTTTCATCTTTACTACCCAAATATGGTAGTTTTCACTATTAAACACAAGTGGTGGAGGAGGTGAAAAACTTGTTGAAGACATTTTGCAGTAACACAAAGAAAAAATTACTCTCAAAGATCAAAGACTTTGATACCACTTGTTGGGATTTTGAGCAAATGAAGAAGAACGAAAGTTAGCAATCAAATCTGACTTGATATATTTTCACTTCTTTACATTTTTCATCAATTTTCAATTTACAAGTTATACAATATATAAGAGTTTTTCCTCACCAAAAACTCAACTAATCGCACTAAAACAGACTTGAAACTCAACAAACATTACTTTTACACAAAATAAATTAACTAGTCATTTAGCACCTAAACACATCACAAATTTTAACAACTAAGATTTGGTTTTATCCAAAACTAAAAAACAAACACAAACTCGTCATTGGTAACGTGCATAAAAAATATTCTCATGTTATACGTGGCTTGCAGCTCACAGTTCTACTTATCATAGGACAGCTCGCAGTTTGTAACACTTCCAACCCGTATCCCTCGCTGGAATCGGGTTACAGAGCATTACCGGAGTTTACAGATCAAACAAACAGAAATTTCAACATTTCATATAACATAACATTCATGTTAGAAACCAATCAAACTCATACATATTGTCCCTTATCAAGCCATCGAGGCCCAAAATACGCGTTAGGAATAAGTTAGGACTAATTCGAAAACTAAGGAAATTTTTCATAATACATTAAAAGTTTTCAAAGCTGCAAGGGTCACACGGCCGTGTGGCCCGGCCATGTGACTCACACGGTCAATAGACACGCCCGTGTCTCAGGCCGTGTGGATATTCAAATTAGGGACACATGGCCGTGTCTTAGCCCATGTCCGTACCCGTGTAACTCTCTGACTTGGTCACATGCCCGTGTACTAGGCCGTGTGAGCATACTGACTTGCATTCTTAAAAGCTACAAGGGACACACAGGCGTGTCACCTGGCTGTGTGTCACACACGGTTGAGACACACACCCGTGTCTCTGCCCGTGTGGACAAAAATAGGTCATTTTACAAGCCATATTTCTCACCCAATTTGGTGTCAGCCTACAATCAACATTATGCATATAGGCCATATTATGGCATCCAAAACAAGCAAAATCAAGTCTTAAACATATAGTATATTCACATACAACCAATATGTCCTTAGGCACCTCAAATGACAATTATAAACATTTTTAATCATGTAATCCATGTAACCAAGAAATCAACCAACTTTTATGTATAATTACATTAACACACAACATGTAAGTCATTTACCAAAACTTAACATTTGGTACCAATTGTATCACTTATTCAATAGCATCAAATACATATAAACTTACTATAGCATAGTATCAAATCACACCAAGTTATAAAACATACCTCATATGCATATTCAACTACTATTTTACCTTTCATTATTCAACCACAAATCATTCTACACATTAACATTATAAGGCAAATAATGCACATACCAAAATACCAAAACACAATTCAAATAAGTGGCTTATCTCAACAAAACACATATAGGCCAACATTTATCCAAAATAACATATACATGTCATTATAACCAAAATCAAAATATCCGAAAATACCGATACAACTGATGGATAGTGTGATATAACTCCGACGAGCTTTCAACCCAATCGAGCTTCCGATAATCTGTGAAATAAAGGATAAACAACTACGTAAGCAACGAATGCTTAGTAAGCTCATACAAACTTTAAACATAATATTCCAATTCAATAATAAACTTTATATATTAAATATAAAGCTATACCAATGCCTCAAGATTTATCAACTACATAACCACCAACTCATAAATGAGTAAG
>CM025141.1:24287355-24301040 GCA_013467495.1 Gossypium gossypioides
TAACATATTATTAATTTGTTAATAAAAGGATTTAAGATCAGATTTCTTTCCTTGGAGTTGGAATTGTATTTGGGATCAAGTTATCGGATCAACCAATCGAGGTATGGATTTAACGTATTAGAAAATTTAATTATGAGTTTATTTATAAAATAATAATAGATATATATTAAGATTGAAACTATGATGAAGACCTATATGTTGTGAAATATTGGGAATACATTAAATATTCCAAAGGAATGCTAAATCCGATAAAAAGAGGAAAACACAAGTATTTCGAACCAATTATTTTGGTGATTGTATGTTATAAATGATGTGATTAAACGATTAATGTGAAATGAAATGCATATACCAATTCTCATGACATGTAATTTTATGACGAAATTGATTGTGCATGATATATATATATTTTAATCATGCTACTGTTATATTAATGATATTTGATTTGCATGTTAAGCTTGTCGATTATGATAAATTAAGATCTGATTTGCATGTTAAGCATGCCGACTATGTTGATCTTAGATATGATTCACATGTTAAGCGTGCTTACTGATAATATTGTTCATATGACATATCACATGCATGGGGTTGGGATGATTATGAAAGGAGGAAGACTTGGCAGTTTTATTATAAAATTGAGTGGCTTGTCCACAACAATATGAGTAGCTTGTCTACAAAGCTAATGAGTGACTTGACCTCAACGATATTGATTGGCTTGGCCACAACGTAAATGAGTGGTTTGACCACACCATGCAACTTGATTGTGATATTGAGTGGCTTGGCCACAACGTGGAGTGTTATCCAATGGACGAGTTCTGGGGAACTCTTTATTGGTGTGTAACGGAGATGGGTAGGAAAGTTTATTAAAACTTGTACCTATTTTCGAAAAAGTTGCATCGACATTCTCATTCACCTTGCTATATGTGAAATATACATGTTGCTATGATTATGATATGTATGACTTGATTATTGCTTTCTTTTACGTTGATTTCACACTGAGCTTTAAAAGCTCACACCCTTCAATTTCTTAACTTTACAAATAACTCACGAGGTTAGGACATGGGTTAGGCTTATGGAGGAGAACTCCGATATTTTTGCGAATAAACTGGTAAACTTTATTATTGGATTTTTGGGACTTTGGTACGGACGTTGATTTTGGACTTTTAGGGATATTTTGCATGATTTGGTTTGAAAACATAAATCAAATGGTTATCAAATCAATACAAAAAATTGAATTTTTCAATATAATGATGATTTTGACTTAGAAACTTTATTACAAAATCAAGCATGTGTTTTACAAAAATTAAATCTAATTGTTTATGTTTTCAACATTTTATCTAATAACGATATATAATCAATATACAAGATTTTTTGTTAAATTTTCCGCTGCGATAATTTCAAATTAAGACGTTTACTTTAAATAATATCTTTCCAAGAATTTCAAAGAATATACCTTAGTTTATCTCAAGCAAATCAACACACTGATTTTAAAATAAAAGAGAAAATGATTTTTTGAAGAGAAAGTAGCTAAACATTTTCTGAGCCATTATCATGGCCAATGTGATCTTCGAGATTCGGTCATAACGTCTAGGTAGGGTTTAGCGGGTTACAACACCCATTTCCTAGTGTCACAACATTGACCTTGTTTACCCTGTTTTGAGTCGAATTAGCCCAAAATGGTCCCCGTTTGTAACCAATCTTTAAAAAAAGCCTAGAAATAAATTTAATAACTTCAAAAGATTCAATTTATGTTAAAAAAAATTTAAAATTAATGTTCGATTTGAATAGCCTTAGTTTTCAAATGTGACATCCATTGCTTGTAACGTAGCAATTCTCTTCAAGTGAAGGGTGTTACAATAACTTTGTTAAGTCAAATGAAAACTAACACAAATCTTGTTAGATTGCAATTTCTTTTCATAAAATAATTTAAAACAACACAATCATCGAAAATATCGAAAAAAAAAGGAAGAACATCAGTTTCAAGAAAAGTCATGAAATTTTTTAACAAAGAAAGCCATGGAATTTTTCATGGATCCCTTAAAGCTTGAGAATCTATTTGTTTTCTCATCCTCTATTTGTTTCATTTTTTTATTTTTTGCTTGAATTAATTTCCAGGTTGTTTAATTTGAAGTCGCTTTTAGTATTTGAATTAAAAAAATTTCTCACAAAAAAACGACACATGGCACCATACAGTTGGGCCACATGTCCTAATAATATACCACAATGATAGGCAAAGTAAAATTTTTAATACCAAGATAGACATTTTCAAAGTAGGTATATCGTATTAAAAGATGTAATAAAATACAATGACCAAATATGTTATTATTCTTTTTATTTTCTAGGCTTTCCTATCTTGGCTCCCAATCATCCATAGGGATGGCAATGGGATAAGGCAGGGACTGTTTTTGCCTACCCCAAACCCAACCCAAAACTTGACCAATCCGACCGAACTTGACTCCAACTCTTAAGAAAAAGTTCACCCCGAACCTGAACCTGAACTTTAATAGAAGACTCGACTTCGCTCTACCCAAAATTTATTTTAAATTTTTTTTTTGAATCAAAAAATAAGATTATTGAAAATAAATTTTATTACTAAGTCATTTAGTGAAAATAATATTGAAAATACCATTAAACATTTTCAAAGCTTTAGAATACTAAAAAAAATGTTCTATATATATTATAATGTTCCAAATGTTTTTGAGTCAATTATAAGTTGCTTTAAAGTGTTTAAAACGTTTTTAAAGCAATTTGGAGGCAAAGTATCGATGCTAAGGGTTTAAGTATTGTACGATTGTTGAAACCTACAAAAATAAAAACCTAAAAGCTACATTCAATACTATTATTTATAATAATGAGTAGGTCTCCCGCTCACATTTTAACAGACATTATGCATTTCTTAAGTCTAACAGATAGTACCCATTTCTTACACAACAAACAATACACATTTCTTACATTTTATATCGCCAATAGATAATATGCATTTCTTACACTTCGTTTTACCATCGAATAGGTCGCATCTTGCATTTTATATTGCCAATGGATGGTTTGGAACTCTTGTATTTTGCATTTCCAATAATCGAATTTGCAATATACATACTACACGTCTCCATTGCATAAATCCAAATCCTCTAGTTGATAATTGCACCACTAGAGTATACATCATAAATTTTCGGATTGTCAAGCTAATGGGTATTGACCATACCTCGGCGTACGTGCACTGGGGCTATAAATCAACACACAATTTAATAATTTAAAAATGGTTTTACTACAAGTGTGACAAATCAGTTGTAATATTTATAAGTGTTACAATGGAACACTTCGAGTATTCTAAGAATCAAACACAAGGGATTGACAAATTGGTAAATGTATTATCAAGTTAATTACAAGTTAAGCAATTACTAATCTAATCGAGTCGAGAATTATTAGTGCAAATTTGAATATAAATTAATTAGAAACTAAATTTAAATTATCAATTAAGCAAAATAATCTATTTTTTCCTTATTTTTTTAGACAATGTAAATGATAAAACGATGGTTGATTGATTCGTCAATTTCTAATTAAACTAATGAACCAATACCGATTATATTGTTTGCAACTCTTATCTAGAAATCTCCTCTCGATCTCATCCTAGACTAAAAGATACCACCTAAGTTCTCCTCTTGGTCTCACCTAGGCATATAGATCTTCTTTCGGTCTCACTATTTGGCACAATTATATCGAACTATTTAATGATAAACTCTCCTCTCTCGTTTATCTAGATTTTCCACTAGAGGCGTCAATTCTAGCGTATTAAGAATTTCGATATAATTGAACAATCAATTAATTAAGAATAAACATTAACTTAAGCTAACAAATAACCAATCAACCAACCATCAACCAATTTAGCAAATAATTAAACTTAAATTCCAAACAAGCATTTTATCAAACACATGGTAGGCATAAAATAAAATTAAAGAGTTTGAGAAAATGCTCATTTAATTGATGAAAATCCAATGAAGCCCAAGATTTTGATCATCTCTTTTTGACATAATCTTCAATAAGAAGGAAGATATAAAAATATATATTCTAAAAAAGAAAAAGGAATACCTAATCTAAAAATGAAAAGAAACCTAACCTAAAACTATGAAAGACTAAGGAGAAATGTTTAGCCCCCAAAATCCTACCTTCAAAAGCTTATATGGTAGTATTTATAGCCTACTAACATTTAACCTAACACCGATAATTATGCCCTTAAATGAAATATGACTTAAATCTTGTTTGGACACAAAATTGCCCCTACAGTTTTTTATCTGTCAGGCTTCAGTGTCGCGACACCAAAGCTTGGGTGTCACGACACCCTAGACAATAGTGCACTCGTGGTTGTAGGGGTCTCGGTGTCATGACATCCTACCTCTGGTGTTGCGAAATCACTGGTGTTGGCTCCAATTTCTTCATTGCAACACCTTTAGGGATATCATGACTTCGAAGGGACGTTGACTCGGTGTCATAACATCCTACCCTCAGTGTCGTAACTCTCTCGACAGTAGGCTCCATGTTGATTTCATGTTGAATTTTTTCATCCTCAAGGTGAAAGGATTCGGTGTCGCGACACTGGTATTAGATGCAACTTTCCTCAAGGTTTGGTCGTCGTTGTCTCCCTACACAAGCTCAAATCAATCATTAGACTTTCAATGGTATATTTTTTCCAATTTAGGTCTCAAAAGAGGTAAAATCGTATAAAAACAATTATTAATCTAAGAACTAAAAACTATAAAAAAAAAATATAGAAAAGACTTGTAAATTGCTTACGAACAAACATATTACGTGTTCTAGAGAGCCTAATTTGATGTATCAAATTACTACAGATCACATATACCACGCTAAATCACAAAATGAAATTTGTACAAGTCAAATATGAATAGAAATATCATCTTCAAACACATTATTAAAATGAATTTCAATAGCCTCACAAGGCATCGTATATTCCCAGGTCGTCAGGCTTATAATTGTACCCTTTGTCCCATTACTTTATTTACTACAACTAACACCTATAGGAGGCAGCTGATAGAAGGTTTTGAGGCACGACCACTTTATAAGCTACCTCTTGAATGGGGGGGACTATTATTATACAACCATCTGATTGAGGCACGTAACAACTTAAGAAACAATAAAAGCGATACTCATAAATGACCTTCTGCCTTGTACCGTTCAGATGGTCATTCAGTGACCGAATACCTGATTTCCTTATACTTCCACAAGAGGGACCATTCGTCCTTAAGCACCCAATTGAACCCTTTGTTAAGCCATTTGCTGTTAACAGATACACTCACCTCAATAGGAGACCACTCATGTAACACCCTTAGCCCGACCCGATCGTCAAGTTTGAGCTATAAGATGCCACGTTCATTGCCAGAGCAAATACAAATAATTTCAATATGATTTAACCATCCTAGTATGCTTACAAGTATAAAACACATTCTCAACATGTTATATAATCATTTCTGGGTTTTATATGAGCTTATGAAAGCTCTCTTGCTAACCCGAGGTCAGTTAAGGACTTAATTGAGAAGTTTTCAAAACCTGCAGTTGACGTTGCAACATCAAGGCTATCATGTCGCGACCTCATCAATTAATTAGTGTCATCATGACTACAAAAAAATCGAAGTTGTGATGCCACTTACTGTTGATTTAAGTCGCAATGTTAAGGACTTGTCATTGCAACGTTACCCCTATATTGGCAAAAATAACTTTGGTTCAAATTTCATGCTTCCTATCGAAAAAATTTTAACACACATATGCTTATAACAATTTCCCCAATACATCATATCTTGCCAAACTATACCAAATTAAGCTTATAACACTTTTGAAATCAAGTGTTGAAATGGCACAAAACACATGATCAAATATTAGGCATAATTTAGGTCTTTTACCACCTTATCATTCTAGCATAACTTTAACTCAATTACAACAATTGGCAATCACATTTGGAAGGACCACTTACATAGCTAAAGACGTTATATACATGCCACACTATTAAATACCAAAATGATCATAATTCTACTGTCTTGATGATAGTGTGATATCCGCACTAATCCAGCTTTGTGAGTTCTGTAATCTAGGGATCTACATATAAGGAAAACAACAATAGGTAAGCATTCAATTCTTAGTAAGTTAAAATGGAAATTACAACACTTACCTTGCTCATAGGTGAGCATGTTACCACCAAAGATTAGGCATACATCTAGCAATAACATGGCATTTTTCTAGTGGTGTCAGAAATGGTGGTTTCGGGGCCATAAATCTTACGAGTGAGTCCGTAAATATTATTTTTTAATATTTATGAGTCAAATATAGAATTGCATTAAATTTTGATTTAATGATTTTTGTTAATTGAATGAATAATTAGGTTCAAGTGGTATACTCCTAAAGTCAAATGGTTTTAGAAAATGAGGTTTTGGGACCTCATTTCTATAAATTGAGCTCGTAAATATATTTATAAAATATTCATGGAATGATTATATAGGTGTATTAAAATTTGGTTAACAAATTTTAATATTTAGATAGTTAGTTAATTGAAAATGACTAAATCAAAAAAGTTGCAAAAGTTAATCACTATGAGTTTAATGGACTAAATGTGTTCATGGATTAATTGAGGAGTTTTAAATGGAAAATATGCCATAGTTAATGTGAATGGACGGTTTGGTATGACTTTTAAGTTAAATTATAATATTTTTAACGTTAAATTGTTAAGTAAAATATAATAAAACAAAAGAAAAAAAGGTTATCACATATGCAATTATCTTCTTCCACCGAACTTTCCACCATTTTTAAGAGAAATAAATGCTTCAAGTCCTCAAGGTTCGACCAAGCCAATTCACATGCATGGTAAGTGATTTTGATCCTTTTTTAATGTTTTTTATGTTTTTGAACTCATTTTAGATTAATCTAGCTAACCCGGGTGTTAATTTGTAAAATTGTTAAAAGTTTAGAGACTTAACATTAATGGTTTAAGTGTGTTTGTGAATTTAATTGATAGATTATTAAGCTTGGTTGTTAAGCAAACATATTTTGTTAAGTGGTTTTTGATGATTTTAAGATAATGGCCTATTTGAGAAAATAGTAAAATTCAATGATAAAATTCTGAAATGGTGGAAATTTTGGGCTGTTATGAAACCCTAGGAAATTCAGCTAATACGAATTTTCTTTAAAAATGGTGAAATTACAAGTTTTGGATTTAGGGACTAAATTGCATAAAATTTAAAATGTTAGGGGTAAATCTATAAATTCTCATTAAAATGGGTTAGAAGCTTGAATTAATTTCTTTAAGCAAATTGAATTATTTAATGTAATGAAATTATTATTTAGATCAAGAAATGAACCAAATGGATCTAAACCGAGGAAAAGTTAAAATGTTGGATTAGTCATCGGCTTCGTTTGGTTTTGTCAAGGTAAGTTCGTAAGTTAATTTAGTAGCCATTTGATTTATGTTTTGTAATTTAATGCTTATCTATTTATGGTTGATTCATCAAATTACTTGATTTGAGAAAAGGGAAAGACCATAATTGAAAGATATCATGGCATTATATTCGAAAAGGAAAAATCATAGTTGAAAGATAATATGGAATCATTTCGGGATTGTGTAAGACCTTGGTTGAAAGATACCATGGCATCCCCGAAATAATGGAAAGGTGGAAAAGGATAACAATGGAAAGGTTGAAAATGATAGCAATGGAATGGCTATTATATCAATGTTCTAAGGTTAGGTATGTGAATAAGAACTTATAAGTATTATATTAATGGATTGAATTTTATTATGTGAAGAAAAGGTTGAATTAAGTTTTAAGTAAGTGTATTTGTAATGTTTTATGCCATAATAAAGTTATTTATTTCATTTTGTTCAACGGGTATATTAAGTTTTAAGAGTATATGAATACATGAAATGATCTATGATTTTGAGAAATAATGTGGGTTATATTTATAGGTGTATTTGAAAAGAAAAGAATGTTCTTTGAATATATGTGCTGGATGAAATATGAAATTGAAATACTTGTGTTAATATATGTCCTGATTTGGTTGGATTTACATGTGAATTATTACATTTACTAACCTTATGAGATGGTGTGTATAGGAAATGGAAATTTTGCTTATGAACTAATTAAATTATGCATGGTTAATTGATTTAATCATTTATGTTCGGTAAGTTAAGTTCCTTTATACGAGCTTACTGAGAATTAGTTGCTTATTTAGTTGTTTTCTTTGTTTTGTAGATCATCAGAAGCTCGATCGGTTGGAATCACGTCAAAGCACAATCATACTATCAAATCATCATTTTGGTAGACTTTGGTTATTATGTTGATGGTTATAAATGGCATGTAATAGGTATTTTATGTTATTTGGCCAATATGATGTGATTTGAGAGTTCTTGTTCATATGTTTTGATTTTGGCTTGTTAACATATATGCAAATATATGATTTGGTCAGTTGAGAATGTCTTTTGAAGTAGGTGACTTATGGTAGAATTGGATGTGAAAGAAATGGCCAAATAGTATGTGAGATGTATGTTTAAGATTAGTCTTTTAACATTAAGTTTGAATTGTTTTGGATGTTTATTTGTGGTACCAATTAAGGTACATTGTATAGGCATTTAGATTGAATGATATGTGTGTGTTTTGGTATTTATAGGGCTTAAATGTAGTCTTGGTTCCTTTGATGTTTTGAGTTTATGATAAGCTTATTATGAATAAGAGTTTAGTTGGTGTTGTGTTATAAATGATGATGTAAATAGGTGAAGTTTCTCTTGTGCATGTTATGTCTTATATTAGGTAAGTCATGGTTGAATGATATGCTTTTGAAAAGGTTGTTGGTATGTTTGATCTAAGTTTATTGAATGAACTTTTAATGTTGAATGGGATTATGTTTGGTTTGTGAGTTTGGTACTTTTTGTTGGTACAATGGTTAGTCTTATAGGTTGATGGAATTAGTATGTTTTAAGTATGTTTAAAATATGTTTTGGTTATATGAATGTTTGTAAAAATGGTGTGTCTTGGTGTGCAAGAATTGGGTTTGAAATGGCTTGTTTTGGGGGCAATTTATGAAGCACACGGCTTGGGACACGAGCTATCAGACAGTCACATGCCACACACAGCCACTCCACACGGTCGTGTGTCATTATTATTTTAGGTACAGGTTTCACACAGCCTACGATATGGCCGTGTGTCTCAAGTCAGTATGTAACACGGTCTAGCACACAACCTATGACACTACCATCTGCCCTATTTCAAATACCCACACAGGCTTGGACAAGGTCGTGTGTCCATGCTTCAAATGTCTGCACGGTTTGGGCTATGCCACATGCCCTGGCCACGCGGCTGTGTAACCCCTATTTCTAAAATTTTCAAGTTTTTCCAAAATTTTATGTTTTGTTTCAAATTGATCCTGGAATGTCCCCAAACTAAATTTAGGGTCTCGTAGGCTCAATTTAAGGCCTATAAGTGTATTTTTGCTTTAATTAAATTGAGTTATGAAATGATAACATTTGAATTGCATAATTGTTTTTGTTTTGATGCTGAATGTTTTGTTTTGTATGGTAATGCTCTATAACCCTAATCCGGTGACGAAAATAAGTTAGGGGTGTTACACATAATGTCACAACAAAGTGAGCATAATAAACAAAGGTATTCATATGTATTAGGCATTATAACATGCCTAAGCATCACCAAGTTACACCAATTCATTTAAAATCATCACAATTTCATATACTATCATCAAACTACTATTTCATATCATTACAATTTTAACCACATATCTTAATAGCTAATCAATTTTGGTTTGTTTCCATTTTCTCATTTTAAGGTTCAATTTTAACATTTCGTCCAATGGAACCTTAGTAAAACAGACTCGGACACGCAAGTGAACTACACCACACTAAGACAGCTCATTTGAGAATAAACTACATCACACCAAGGCACCAAAGTGCAAAGCCTGTCGGCATCAAATGTATATACATATTCAAATACATCCCTCCACCACACCAAGGTCTCCGTAGAGACAATAAATACTCAATGATCCGCAACAAATGTTGGATCCCAAAATAACATATCATAATCTCCACATCATCAACTATCCTATACACAAGTTCATATATGACCCTATTGGTATGTCAATTGTATCCTAATCTTTTACTAAGTTCACATAGGCATCAATCATCCATATTCTCATATTCATATCATATAACTATCACATGTCAATTTCTAAATTCCATCGATTGATGTTGGATCTGGTGCCCTAAGTGTAGTATTTTCCTTTAAGTACACTTGTAATTTTTCGAATAGATTGGTTAATAAAACTATTCATCAATTACATTAATACTTTGTATATTGTCCTCAAATGGTTTTTGCATGCAAAGCAAAATGGAAGCAAATGTTGCTTATTGGTGGTCTAATGTTTGACTAGTACTAAGCGGTATTACGTGGTCGGATCCTAATACAAAAAGATAGTTTGTATTAGTAGATGAACCTAAACATGTCCTTAGTTTAATAAAAAATGAGCAAACCTATGAAAAGACTCATATGTCATCTATCAAGTCCAATTGGGGAGATGCTTTGTCTTGGGTATCGGAGCGGATGACTCCTAGAAGATAGAGGCATAAATGTGACTGACTGGACTAACAATACATCAGACAGGACCCAAACAAAATAGTTCCTGAATTCATTTATGGATTTATTCACTTGTGGCATTCATAGTGTGGCATACCTAAATCCTGAGTGGATGACGGACTATGTATGCGTGACTCGTACACTTTGGTGTAAGTAAAAGCCTGAGTTCGAATAGATAAGAAACTGAAAGCTGGTGCGTTGGGTGTACAACTTCTATAGTCTGTAAAAGAATTCACAATAGTGGAATTCATAGCCCGAGACATGGGTAAATGATATCCTCTCATTGGCATTACATGGTTGATGAAAAGTAAATGTGGCTACAGGTTGTTCGTCTTTGTGATGGATGACTTGATCACTATTTGATAGTGATTGACTTTTCATAGAGGAAGATGTAATGGTTACCATGAGATAAAATAAAATCATATTGGGAGAACGAATATTATCCCAAAGAGTTCAAGGATATCTTATAAAGGTAACATACTTATGACAAGGTCATTGGACAAGCACTGAGTAGTTGCTTTCGTAATGGTATGTCATTAGGGATAGCTCAGTCACGATACTATAATGGAATGACTAAATGAGTTTATAATTAATAGGCAAAAAACCACAACTTAATTATAAATCATTTGAGCTCCAACTACATATGTCCAATAGGTCCTTCCGCTAGCTCGTTGAAACCAAAAATGAATTGTGTGTTTGAATAGAAATGAACGAAATGAATAGGAAAAGAGAAATGGGAAACATTCAGGAATGATTATAGTTGTCTCCAAAATAGAGAAATGGAATCATTTAGGAATGAATGTAGGTTTCCAAAAATAGAAATAGAAATGGAAATGGAAATGATTCATTTACAATCCTATATGAATTACTTAAAAAATGATCGGAAGAATGAGTTTATGTTTTTGGACTGATTTGAAGCTCGAAAATGAAAATTAACCATTCGATTATAGTGAGCATGTTGAGTTGTGAAATATTGAATATATTTTCTCAAAATTTTACCAGGGGTAAAATCGTCAAACTTTTACTTGGGGTAAAATCGTCAAAATTTGTTGGGGGTAAAATAGGGAAGAGAAAATTGTTATATATATAAATATTAAAGTTTATTTTGGAAAATAGAATAACTGAATCAGGTTGGATCACATTATAGAGTACTCGGTCAAAAAGGCCCAAGAAGTACTCGTAATTAGACTCGATGTGTGAGAGACTCCAAAACCCCTTATGGACATGAAGGGTTAAACCCTAGTAGGAATAATAGGGTGTGCCATCCACCCTAGTCTTATTCTAAGTAGGATGTTTTTTTTTCCTATTTGAAATAAACCACTACAACTCAACAAGAGTTCTACATTCTGTTCCTATAAATAGATGGCACCAGTAGAGCTATTAACACAACTTTGAGATATCAGTAGAGCTATTAACACAACTTTGAGATATTCTTATTCTGCCAAAAAATAGAGAGAATTTATTCTCAACTATTACATTTATTTTTTTGGAACAACAATTCTACTGGTTTCTATTAAGAAGAGAGAATTTTTGTTTTCACCCTAAAAGGAGAGAAAACTTTTTTCTAGTTCTGGTTTCGATTCAATTGGTTCGAGTCTACACTCGAAGCAATTCGTGGTATGAGAATAGAGAAAAAGATCATTTGGTTGAAAGCCGAGAACAACGAACGTTCGCTAAGCTAAAAACATAGGTACGAATTCAGTTAAGGTTTATTGCTATAAATATCACAAACCGGGTCGATTTTCAAAATTTTTATTTTTCGCTGTGTAAGAAAGCCGTTTTCAAATCGGATTTTTTTTCAACAATTGAATCTAAACACGAACTACACATACTTTAAATGATACATTTTAAGATCTTTGGCTTTCTTCTAGTTACAATCAATAGATATAGCATCAGCCACTAATTTCAATTCAATTACATTTGCTAGCTTTTCCTATTACATTTATGCCAACGTCCACATTTTAACTTAAGTTCAAGCATAGATAAAATGAAAATAAACACAAGCATACCTATTAAACAATGAAGGGTAGTAAGTTCCATAAGAACTTACCTTTCAAAAGATAAAACGAGTAGATTTTTCAGAGCTATTCTACCAATGTAGTTTTTCCTCTATAAGCTCCACTTTTATCTAATTCTGGTTGTATACAAATATATACATATATACCAATCAATATCACATATTAACACATCGTGGCCATTCAATGTCTCACAACAACAATGCTTAATGCATGATATTAATTAAACCTCTTTTTCTTATTTCACACATATTTTGCACTATTCAATTTAATCTCTGAACTCGGGATAAGCATATTTTTTATTTCTAGCTTCGAATCAAAATTTGATTTCATATTCTCTCATTAGGGACCCTATACTTTCTACTTCTAGCACAATTCCGTGATAGGTTACCCATTTATTCAATTTGGTCCCTAATGCTACAAAGCTAATAAACAAGCTTAATCAACTTTACAATTTAGTCATTTCCATGATCTAAGCTCAATATCTATCAATTCAAGTATAATTCATCAATTTATCAACAATGTTAACTTGCTAAAAATTCAAAAATTGAACAAATTGATACATGGGCTAGCTAATCATGATCACAAAACTATAAAAATCATAAGAAAAATGGTTTGGTTACCTTGTTTATTTGAAGGCCAAATGTAAGAAGAAAATTTGAAGGTTTTTTTGTTTCTTAACTATGGTGGACAGTGGGGAGAATGGAGAAGATGGTGGAATTTTCCACTAACTCACTTTTTTATACTTGATTAGGAATTAATTAATCTTAATTAATTAACTTAATCATGACTTAATTATCATAATCTAACTATTAACTAAACTTAATGGTTAATAAGACAATGGTTTAATTACCATTTTAGTCCTTTGATAATTGTTATTTAAGTCATCAAGCCTTTCCTTAATTAAAACTCTATAGCGATTGGTCTTTTACAATTTAGTCCTTAAGCTTTAGTTAACTAACTTATCGGCTAAATTACTTGACAATTATTTATTATATTTATATATTAACTCCATAAATATTTCTATTTTATATTTACG